>JANEYF010003013.1:557500-723271 GCA_029963845.1 Rhamnusium bicolor | reverse complement strand
TGGATACGTAAGTACGTTCGGAATTATTTGTTGTGGTTTGTGCATTTATGTTGTAAAATTTATTTATTCGTTTTTTAAAGATTGTATTAATGAAACTGTCAGGGTATTTGTTTTTTGTGAGGGCTGTTTTGGCTGTTTTAATTGGCTCTTGTCTGTATTCAGGATCTGAAAGGGTGATGGCTCTATCGGCAATGCCTATAACTGCACTTTTTTTTTTTGGGATGTAGGATGATTTGACGTGAAATTTATGTATCTTTCTGACCATGTGCTTTTGGTAAACCATTGTGTCCTAATTGTACTGTTTGTCTTTATTAGAGTTAGATCTAGGAAGTTTAGTCTATTGTCATTTTCCATTTCCATCGTGAATTGTAGTTTATTATGGTATGAGTTAAATAAGTCGAGAATGTAATTTATGTTGTCGTGTGGTATGAGTGTTATACAGTCGTCAACATATCTGTAGAAGAATGGAATTTCGCAGTTTATTTTTGGGATTATTGTACTTTCTAGGTCTTCAAGTACAAGTTGTGCAATTACACTAGATATTGAAGCTCCCATGGCACATCCCTCTATTTGTTGGTAAAACTTATCTTTATATTGGAAATATGTTGATGTGAGGGCGTAGTCTAAACCTAGGAATTCTTTTTCGGGGTAATGTCGTGTGGGGTTCGATCTCTTTCCATTTTTTCTATACTATGCCTTTGGCTAAGTTTAATGGAATATTTGTATATAGCGAAACAACATCTAAGGATACAAGTAGATAGTCTGTCGGTACTGTTATGTTTTTAATTTTGTTTTTAAACTGCCATGAATCTTTGATGTAGTGTTTGTTTTTATTTATTACGTTGGATATGCTGGATTTTAGGTAATCTGAGAGGTTTTTTGCTGGGGATTGTATGCATGATACTATTGGTCTAAGGGGGAATGTCAGGATTATGCAATTTGGGGGAGTCCGTAAATTTTAGGGGTAAGGCGTTGTGTATTTTTAACTTTTTTTGCTATAGTGGGTGAGATATGTGCTTTTTTTCCCATTTGTTTATTATTTCATTATTTTTTTTCTGTAGTTGATTGGTTGGGTCTCTTTTTAAGATATTATATGTGGATTGGTCTTGTAGTAAAATGTTCATTTTATCATGGTAATTGTTTTCGTTCATTATTACTGTTTTGTTTTGATTTATCAGGTTTTAGGATGAGAAGTTGTGGATTATTTTTTATGAAATATTTTGTCTTTAAATTTTTTATTAAATGTTTTTTGTTCAGGTGTGATTAGTTTTTGTTTCGTAGTATAGTTAGATAATGCGTAATTTATGTCACTTCTAATTTCGTCTTTTTTTGTCGTTATTGTATTCTTGAATGCTGCTTTCTATATTGCAAATTATATTGTTAATTGGAATGTCTTTGTAACTGCTTGTAGGAGTGGCCTAGTTTGGCCCAAGAGCTAGTATTTCTTTAACGTTTTCAGGAATTTGTGTGTCTGATAGGTTTTCTATCCAGTTTGAATAGTTATTATCTGATTGGTTTTGAGTTTGTTGTTTTGCTTTTAGATTGTTCATTTTTTTTTGATATTTCTGCTTTTAATTATTTTAAATTTTTTTTCCAGTTTAAGATTTTCAGTCCGAACGAAGTTGTCGATTATATCGGTTGGTCAAATCATCCTATGTCCCAAAAAAAAAGTGTAGTTATAGGCATTGCCGATCGAGCCATCACCCTTTCAGTTCCTGAATACAGACAAGAGGCAATTAAAAAAGCCAAAACAGACCTCACAAAAAACAAATACCCTGACAGTTTCATTAACACAATCTTTAAAAAACGAATAAATAAATTTTACAACATAAATGCACAAACCACAACAAATATTTCCGAACGTACTTACGTATCCATCCCGTACACAAAAAGGACTGTCAGAACAAATAAAAAAAATTAGAAAACCATGACATAAATATTAGCCACAAAGGACATAACTTGTTAAAATCTAATTTCAGTAAACTCAAAAGTAAAACACCTACCCAAAAAAAAACCCACGTAGTTTATGAAATACCATGTGAAAACTGTGACAAAGTATACATAGGCCAAACTTCCCAACATCTAGAAAAAAGAATCCAATCCCATAAGTATGATAAAATTAATAAAACAGCACTCACAAAACATACACAGACAACAAAACACAAACGACTTCGACAAAACAAAAATATTAACTATAGAAAACCACACCAAAAAAAGAGAAATCTTAGAAATGATTGAAATAAAAAAAAAACCAAAAACAATAATTGACAAAACAGACACACAAAATTTAACCAAAATCTACAATAACTTACTCGAAATAAATCAAACAAAATAGCAGCGGCCCTTAAAAAAAATTAGAACTACACCACTGCCACAGTAAGCTAAGTCAACAGATCCTTAAAACTTTTAAAATTTAGGTAAAAAACACATGTTACAGGCGTTTGGGAATTTTACAAATTATAAGCCACCCCAGTTCAAGATTTTAGTTCAAACTTAGTTGTAAACACAAAATTTCATCGGTTAGTGTAAAATAGTAAAAAGTGATGTGCTCGCTATACGCACAAATTATTAATTAAGTAGCATTATTGTAAACTATAAAGTGCCACATCGGATTATTTTTTTCGTTTAAGGTAAGATATTTAAATGATAATTAAAAATAGTAGAAAAATTTTAAATTGCTTTATATTTTAGTCAGTGCATTGAAAAAGGTGGAAAACAGCCACCGAAACGTTTGTAAAAATATATATTTATATATAAAAAAAAAAAAAAAAAAAAAAAAAAAAAAAAAAAGGAAAAAAAAATGAAACATCTTAGAGAAAAACACGATGCCTCCTATGATATCCGAATTTCTAGAAATTACCTGATGTTTTTATTAGAATGCAGTTTCACTAGAAATCGTTGGTTTTAGGTATAACTGTAGGTTAATAAAAATTGTAGAGCGACAAAAACTCTATCCAAATATGTAAAAATATACAGGGTGTTCCATTTAAAAAAATGAAGTTATGATAGATTGAAATTAGCCATTTTTGTATCATCGTAATAAACACCCTGTACAAGTAATTTCAACTTTAAAATATCTGGAGGTTAGACCATGGCATTGCTTAACATTTAACAAAAAAAGTTTGTTTAATCTGTGAAAATACCGCTCGTGCAGAATTTATTAGTGAGGTCTGCAAACGACAATTTTTTTGAAAAAAGTTGAATAATTCGACAACGCCGCAACGGAATTTCAAAAACATAACATATTCGAAAAGGCAATTAAAGAAAGAATAAGAATTTGTAAAAATATATAGGGTGTCCCATTTAAAAAAACATACTTTTGATATACCACTCTAACATCAAACACCCTGTGTGATTAGAAATAATTTTAGGATATGGTACTCTTGGTCTCCTACAACTTTTATTTGAAGCTTTTTCCTGTATAATAAATATTAAAGGAGATATCGACCGAGGCGCCCTTGGTGACTCACCCTGTATATATATATATATATATATATATATATATATATATATATATATATATATATATATATATATATATATATATATATATATATATATATATATATATATATATATATATATATATATATATATATATTACGGTTTAGGTATGTTTTGATATCACCACTACTTGTATTAAAATCTATTATAAAAGCACATAAAATCAAGATGCAATAAAAACTATTAAGCGTTATAGCTCATAAACTATTAGAAATAAATCTAAAGTGACGTGCATAAAAGTTGCACAAAATGAAAATAATATTAGAAAGCATAGAAAAAAGTTGGTGTTGATAGAAAAAAAATTAAAAATAACGTCGCGCCTAGCGTTGATGCGATAAAAATTGACGATTTACCTTAACGTGTTGTCTATATACGACATTTGATCGCCGGTAACAAATTGTAAATAACTTCTACACTTCCCGAGAAATTAGACGTATGAGTTGAATTTGGATAACCCTGTAGAGTTTATCCCAAAAATATTTGCAATAAAAAATGTCGGCTTATTCGATTCCTTTACCGCCGTCAAAGATGCCGACGTTTTTATGTTGCAAATAAGTTTGAAATGAACTTTACATGTTTTGATATTTTCATTAAAACAAATATTTGTTTGCATGTCATAATAAATACACGGTTTGCCCACTACTAGAATTGCGACGAGCCAATGAATTGCCAATGACAATACATAGCAGTCAAAGACAGTTGTAAGGATTTTTTTTGTTAATGTTGCATATAATCAACACTAATTTCGTTCTTAATACAGTTCCAAGCAATCCTCACATTTCTGTTTTGATGACACATTTATTTCGACCCCCTAGGATATTGGATAATTCCCATGAATGTGTAAAAATCCCTCGATTGACGTTAGTAGAACGTTTCAGTCAGTAAACTGTTTGCTGTGACATCTACAACAAACAAAATAATCCTGTTATTTTTTAGGTATTATCGTTTTACAAATCCTTAATTATATATAAGCAGCAAAGCAGGGGTGATTTAATAAAATATGTTTATTTACCTACTTAATTTTATTTAAATTTTTTGTTGGTCTGATTTATGTGCAATTTAAAATTTAGATTATATTATTTAATTTAATAAGTCACGATTATTAAATCATTGTCACGATGATGCAATGGATTTTTTCCAGGCAATTTTTCGTTTGAAGAGTGATATAGTTAATCATATTAATAATAAAATATGTCAAATCATATACGATCTTCAATACGACTAATAATAGTTGCTTGGACTTTGAAGTAATTTACAAAATATATAAAACCAATATTCCTGTTCACAACTACTACTTCCAAAATGAAAGAAAAAACGTACAGAGTTATTCATTATAAATTACCCACCCCTTTTCATTATTGCCTATAGAAAAAAAAGTTTTAAATAGAAGTTGTGTGGTTATGACTGAATTTTGTTGAAATTCTATCAAAAGTACAGTAGCGTGCAGATTTCAGGGGATACAAAAAAATAATATATTTTTTAAATGAGATACCCTGTATATTATTAAAGTTTTGGAATGATCCATTGTTCCTCATTTCAAAAATATGCCATTTACTACCCCCACCATATACCGTTTTTGAGTTATTAAACGTCGAATATCTTAGTTAAACTAGTTACTGTAAATATGGAAAAGTTGACATTATTAACTTGAGCTATAAAATTGATAACTATTGTGTTTGATAAGTGACATTTCTTTAATGAAATAATCATAGGAAGCTAAGGTATTATTTGTCAAGAGTAAAATTCAGTGAAAAATATTGTGGTTCTGTTACCCTTGTATAATTCAGAACATATCTGAAAACTGAAATTATAAAACAACAAGAAAAGAAATTATGATTGATATTTTATACAGCTACGTCACATTCCCCATAAAATATTTAAATGTATTCACACGGGCAGGTCTATTTAAATATGGTGGTGTAAATACACGTGATAAACAGCACATGATAATTATTTTACAAGTTTTAAATGCTGAAAGTACCTGTCATAAAACCTTTGTGTAAATGCAAATACATTATTTAGAATTTGGCCAAATATAGCAAGGAACATTAAATTTTCATTTCAAGTCTACATTTCGACAATTCCTTCAGAATTAATGAGGTTTTCTTACATAAAATTAAACATAAGAAATATGAAAAAAATGAAAAAACTTGCTTTTCTTAGTCGTACTAAAAAAATAAAAAATAATTTCTTTGTCAAAAAAGCCAAAAAAGCAGGGCGTGCACACTTTGTGTAAGATTGTACGTAGATTGTACAAAGTGCGCACGGCTTGCTTTTTTTTGGCAAAGAAATTATTTTTTTACTTTTTAGTACGGCTAAGAAAAGCAAGATTTTCAATTTTTTTATTTTTTTTATTTTGTACGTTTTAGTCATACTTTAAATAAATTATTATCATACTTATGCAGATTTTTTCAATTTTCACCCCCGCACCCCCTACGCGAGAATATTTGCAAAAGTAACAGTGGAATATTGTATTGTCATCCGACCTTAGTAACTGCAAAATTTCATCAATTGATTACATCAGGAAGTGTGTTAAATGAAAGATGCAAGATTTGAAGAGAAACATTCTGGAAAAAACTACATTGTGAATTAAAGAAAAGCAAGTAAAAAGTATGCATCATCGAGAATTGTAACAGTAAATTACGAACGAATACTATTTTTAGTTTCGTTATTAACATTTTATATTTAAGTATAAGATAATGGTTTCATAAGGATTTTCCTCTCCTTTGAATATTCTTCATATTAATAATATTCCTCTTTCGCGACAACATTAATACTATCTAACTGATCACTTGATTGTTGTCGATAGGGTCTCAATAGGAATAATTTTTTTCCATCCCTTATTCATATTAATGATCTACACATCGGCTAGATATTTAGTAGTAGGCCATAAAACAAGTTCTTCTACGGTAACATTACATAAATGTATTTTCTATTATTTGTAGATGAAATTTCAATTAAGTACATGTAACTAATTCTAGTGGAACTAAACTAGGCGACAATAAATTTTAGTAATATTAGCTTAAAAAAATGTGTTTTATTGCCCACTACTCGGTATCTAACCAATATATTGAAACTTATTGGACACTATTAGGTATTTATTAATGAACTCCTTTGGTCTCAACTTTATTGCAAGCTAATCGATCAAGTTATGGTGAACGGAGTTTCACCAGAAATGCTGTCTACCTATTCTGGCGTTCCACAAGGATTTGTTTTCCTCTCCATATAGAGACCTATTTTCTGTGTCTTCAATGATAATCCTCCTCATGTTTGCATTTCCCCACACAAAATAAAAGCGAATGTTTTATTGTAATTTTGAAAATAACGTAATTAATTCGAATTTGGTTGAATTCAATGTATCATCGTATTAAAGTACTGACAAAGTCATGTTTAATAGATATCTATGTTCTGGTTATCATCAATAACTGACAGTAGACTTCCTTGGCATGTGTTTGTCATTATTACTGCTATTGTGGCGGTAAGGAAACTTGATTTTGAATAAAAATGTTCATTGAAAATTTATTTCAAAATGGATTCATAGGAATTGATGGTGCATGGCATCTCTATTAAAGAACGTTCATACCCCCTTTGAATATCATAATAATTTGCAGTAAAAATTGCAGATAAGCGATTCACTTATACTAGGGGAACCAGAAATGTGTAAATATATCCTCTCCTCAGATATCTAAAGACATAGTTTGTTTGTAGGTTAAAGTTCAGTGAACACATGACCCAAAGGTCCTAAGAGTGGTTATTTCAGAAGTCATAGCATTTCTGTGGCGAAGTTGGCTTCATGAAGAATATTACATACTTTTTCTAAATAGTAAGTGAAGCGTTTGAAGAGATTAAACAGAGAAGTTTTAGAGATTCACCAATTTTACTTTAATTTTATTTTATTTTATAAACAGATATTAAGAAGTTTTAAACAGTAATAAATCCATTATTTGAAAGACTATATATTTTTATATTATCAAATTCATATAGTTGTACGATTTCATTAAACTTGAAATTGGAACTTTTAGTAATATTATCTATTGACGCAGTTTCCTGTTTAAAAGTTTGGTATCTCTGTAATCAGGTCGGACGTAGTCTTAATTTAATTTAGATGTTTATCGAAAGAATCCCGTCCAAAATACATTTTACATCCAACTTTGTCAAACAAAGTAAGATTAATCAGTTTACTCTGAAATTCAGTCGGGTTTGGTAGTAGATTTAGAATTCATTTATTATCTATGCAATCGAAAACATTTAATGTTCTTACAGGATTTTAAATTGTCAGACTGCAAACTAATATATCATATTGTCTTATGTCTATTTATTATAAATGAAATATATTAATTCACTGAAGTAAACAGAACGTGTATTCTTGTTTTTGTTACGAATGGTATTTGAGTACTGTCAAACTGAACGCCAATCATAAAATTGTATTAACAACGTATCAACATTTTATCTCTTGCTCATAAAGACAAATAATTTTAAAAATTGTCATTAGACCAAAAGCTTTTTGGAAATAATTGGAACAGAAGTAAGTTAAAATAATGCTTTGCTAAATTATTCTTTATGCTCATCAACGCCAACAGTATTACATTATAATTATCGACTAATTTGACTAAATACAATAGGACGAAATTTTAATTAACGTAAATGCATATAATTGATCTACATGCTTTATTTTTCTGTGTCACCTCTATAACTACTTTGTCTATATATTTATTGTACAATAATAAAGCACTCAATACTATATTCGACGCCCCCTTCGCTAATCAAGTTGACATTATCGAGGGGTGATTAAAGCTGAACAGTTTTAATCATCTCAATGGACAAAACTAAAAATTAAGAAAATCGTTAATACCGTCAAAATGAGGTATCAATCAACTGCTATTGCCATTTGAAACTATCGAGGGATGGCTCGTACAGAAGGGTTTGGAGGAGGTGGATTGTAAATTTTGCCTCAAAAGTTGTCCCCATAGAAATAAAATTCGACGTTCAGTGTTTATTAAAAAAATTTCTTTGAGTTATTTGAGGTGAGGACTTTTAGTTCCGACAAACTGTATGTTGTTTAAAAGCATTTCAAATATACTCTTTATTTTTCATAATACTTGTAAGTGTTGCGTCATATTTCAAGACTATTAATTAATTATGTTCCATCAATTCTCATCATAATGACTTAATATTAACAGTCATCAAATGCAAAGCTATATAGGGATGAGATAATAATTATTATAAATAATAGTAGGGGATAGAGTAGTTTACGAGTTAGGAGCTATCCCAACATTTTTAACAATGGATGCGAAACTTTCTGATATATTATTACAATTTTATTAAGGATATAGCGCTAAAAATCTTTAATGATTTTTAAATGGGAACAAAATCAGGTTCTATGAAAGGAGACGGATATTTGGGAATTTTCACAACCGTAAAAATTAAAAATGACAAAGAAACATTAAATTTTATATTAAAGTCAGCACAGGATGATGTCGAATTACGAAAAAATATTACAATTAGAGAAGCTTACCTAAGAGAAATATATCTGTATGGCACAATATGTCCTGCATTTGAAAATTTCAGAGAGAGAATGGTTTGTTTAACTGGTTTTCTGGATATCCAAAGATTTATGGAAGTTGTGATAAAGAAAATAATAACACCACATGAAATTACAACCCCCTTTATCCCTGAAGGTCTGAAATGACTTTGTGTGGGAGAGGGCTACACATTTAGAGACAATGGACACACACCCAATATCCGAGTATACTACGATTAATCTCTCTCACAGAAAAATCCCAGTTCCTCGACCGGGAATCGAACCCGGGACCCCGAGGTTTCGAGGCAAGTACGTCACCTCTAGACCACGGAGCCATATTCAAATAATGAGTGTTTAGTTTTAGAAAATCTGAGTGAGGCTGGATATACATTGTAGAAAAGGAACGTTCCTATGAATTCGGAACATGTAGGTTCAATAGTTGTTAAATATGGTAAATACACGCCATTTCTTTGGCTATGAATAGTAAGAAACCTGAATTGTACAAGAAACTAACAGGAAATCTTGAAAACATTTTTAAAAATGCATTTAAGATTCACAGAAAAAATTGCAACAATATGTATTACAAAGTGGTTTTAAACTTTTAACTTTTAAAATATCGCTTATGATTATTATTGGGTATTTACATTGCTCCTCTTATTTAAGCGATGGAAGATGAACAATTATTCATGTATTTTAGTCCAACTATGTTTTTTGTTATTTTGGACGAAGCAAATATTTGCATTGCATATTAATTATAATTATACAAATACATGCGTGTCTAGGTAAATATTAAATATTGTTTTAGGAGGATTCTTGATTCTCATTGTTAAGTCACAGTGACAATAGGCACTGCAAATAAAATAAAGCGGTGTAAATGCGTAATTATTTAGAATTTTAAGTTTAAAATATTATTTATATAAATGAAAAACGAAAAGAAATGCAAAATCGTTGATATAATATAACCAAAAAATAAAAAATGCTTCTACCAAATTTTAGTTACATGTTATACTGAAATACAAGCCTTAATAATATATACACCTGGTACAAGTATAGTGCTTTTCTTGTATACTGTTTTTTTTAATATCAAATATGTTTTACAATTAGCTGTATAAATTGTTGCTATTTACCAGGATTAAATAACAGGCAGCAGCTAATAAAATAGTTTATATCTGTGAGCAGTAACAGGATCTGGGAAAATTTAAAAAATTATAAACACTTTCTATTACTTTTCTAATTTCCACTTTATTTGTTATTTTACAACTAGTTTCATCCTATTCGGACATTTTCAAATAAACTAATGTCCGAATAGAATGAAACTTGTTGTAAAATAACAAATAAAGTAAAAATTAAACAAGTAATAAAAAGTGTTTATAATTTTTTAAATCAAAATGGATTTTCACAAAGTAACTTTATCTTCAATCAATTATATTCGATAACCTCGCATTAACTACATCTCGCTTTCTGTTCGTAGGTCAATCTCACGTGGATTTCTCCCACAATTTTTTTAAATACTAAGAAATTACAAGAGTAATATCAAACTAGATTTTTTATAAAAAAAATCAAGATTTTGGGATTTTTCTTTTTCAAAATACTCGAGATATAACGAAGCCAATCAGTCTGTTTAGTTGACTGGCAAATTGCACACATTGCCTCACCGGCTGTGTGTTTGTCATATTTCCTTTTCATCTGTAGCCCAAAAGATATTCTTAGCGATTTCCAAAGGTACGTTAAAATTTATCACGATAGTATTTCTGAAAGTTTAAGAAAATTGTTATGTGATGGTGACAGTCTTTTTCCTTTCATCAAGTTAGAATATAACTGGAAGAAATATTCCAAATTTCGACTGTTTATGGCAATTATGATGATAAAAAATATGCTTAGCGAAGGAGATGAAATTATTGATTGGAACGATTCTCAAGGATTTGGTAAATACTTTCTGGATAATCTTTCAAACGACTTCGGTCAAATTAATGATTATAACCAAAGGATTATCGATATTATTACTGTTATGGCAGAAAATAGATGGATTGGTGCTGTTGGAAGAAATTGTCGAAAGTATTCCAGCGTTTGATTTTTGTGTCAATATAATCAAAACTGTTTAAAGGTGTTTCAAATTCACTACACAGGTTACAAAGTTTTAGTTCGGTTTGATTTAAACTCTTGAATTCAAATGAAATTGAAATATGGAAACATAGGTATGTTGTTTTCTTAAAAATTGGTCGATTTAGAATCATTTATTGGTTTATCAGATTAATTCTAGACATATTTATGCATTTAATGAAAAAATCCATATCATTTTCCATGAGAATTATTCAGTTATAAAAAAAGTAGCATATCCAAGTTTCCATAAAGAGCAAAAAATGAAACTAAATGATAATTGTAATTTGATAAATACTTGCTTGATTAATTTTTTTATTTTGCTATATTATAATTCACTTATAAAAGTTTGCTCGTTCTTAGAATACTCGCTGTCATTGTAGTAGAAAAATTTTTCATAAGGCAGAAATTTTAATTTTTTAGTAAAAGTTTGAATACGCTAGTGAATATGGAGACCATATATCCAAATAGAGGGCTATTTTACGTGTAGTTCAACTCAAAATATAAGAAACACAAAAATTGAGCTGTAAATTAGAATTATAATTGATTGCAAATGATAATAATCAGAATATAGCATTATGGAAAATGCGTTTCAGCGATATGACTTTAAATGATGAATGATTTTGAATATGATTTTTTCTCAGCCGTTGACAAGTATTTCAATTTTCTGCTCTTCTATTTTGTTTCTAATATTATATCAAAACTTTAGGTCTAATTTTTGTGGTGTTATTATAAAAATATGTGTCAAACTCTTAAGTTTTCATGCATGCAAGAAACGCTCGACAGACCGAACGTACATCGGTCGTTAGGAAATGTATTCTGAATCTTGAAACTTTGTTGCACCTACTTCACTAGACGTCGAGAGTTCATGTTTCAGAAACATGGACTGAAGTAACAAATAAATGTCTTCTACACAAAACACTTAATCTTGGAAACTAACTTTGATTATGTAAAGTTTATTTCAAACTTATGTGCAACAAAAAAAAACGTCGGCTTCTTTGAATGCTGTAAAGGGATTAAAGAAGCCGACGTTTTATATGTTGCAAATAAGTACGTAATAAACTATAGTTCTTTAGTAAATTATGTGGTTCGTTTATGATTTGGTTTATTCTATTGTGTTGGCATTTTTTTCTGTGCAGTGTTATCATGAGGCGTTCAAAGTATAATTACCTCCTGCTCATAATACCGCTGTGATGTGTCCGTCTCTTAATAGATATAAATTTTAATGGTCGCATTGTTATAACTGTTAAAAAAATTAACGGTTCTAATAAAAAATTAAGAAATTATTTTGTTGCGTGTTGGTATATTACCTATGAACAATGAATAAAATAAATAAATTCATAAAATTATGACAATAAAACTTTACTTCACTGTTTGTGTAGGCATAATATTGATCGCTCGCCTACGTAATACACTTTAAATTATGTATTCAGGTAATTTATATTATTATAATCTCTACCTCTCGGAAGACCTAAACTAATAAGTAAAGCTGGCCGAGGTGGCTGGAGTACAGCCACGGTCTTGCGCTGGCGTCACACGTGCCGATTTAGAAATGATTTACGCTGCAGTCTTATTTGAAAGGTTAATGCGTGAGGTTGTACTTATAAATTATACATAATGTCAAACGCGCAAAAGAGTAAAAAACGACCGTCCGCGGACACAGTGAATAAATTTGTCGGTGAATTTCCGGATTTATTCTATGACGGATGCAAAATAATTTGTAAAGTTTGCAATCAAGACTTAATGTGGTGGCACAAAACAGATTGTCGTCGTCATATCAATACCGTGCAACATCAAAATAAAAAAAATGGCATGCCTTTGACAACTCAGTTTATATTTGATTTATTGTTAATGTTAATAGCCTGTAATATTCCGCTACACATACTGGATAAACAACCATTTCGGGAGTTTTGGAATAAATACAATCCCCAGGTGAACTTACCAAGTCGTACATCGTTACGTAGATATATTCCAGCTGTTCGTGAAGACATTGTAAATAGGATTAAATGTGGATTAAAAAATACACGGCTCTGGTTATGTATTGACGAGACGACAGATTGTAAAAAAAATTCTAATTTAAATATTATAGTACGTGTACTGGACTCTCTTAAACCAACATTTCCACTTTTACTAGCTAGTAAAAGACTAACTGCGTGTACTGGCGAAATAATTACGCGTGTGGTGTTGGAGACATTCGAAAAATTTGAACTTTCAACAAGTCAAATATTGATGTTTGTGACTGATGGTGCCGCGACAATGCGTATGGTAGGCCGTTCTCTTCAAATAGACAATTGTAGGTTTTTACATGTTACGTGTAAAGTGCATGCGTTACATCTTGTGGCAGAAGCGATTCAAAAATGTTTTCCAGAGGTAGATGCATTAATAGCAAATACAAAAAAAGTATTTCTCAAATCTCCTAAACGGCTACGAGCATTTCACAGACAGTGTCCTGGTATCCCTGAAACACCAGAGCCGATTCTTACACGTTGGGGAACGTGGTTGAAAGCGGCTTTTTATTATGCTGAATATTTTCAACAAATAAAAGCTGTGATACGACAGTTCAACCCTAACGAGGCTGCGGCTATTAGGGAAAGCCAGACAAGCTTTCAAGACGTTTCCCTTGAAACAGATTTAAAAACTATTAATAACAATGATAGAGGAATACACGACGCAATAGAAAAATTGCAAAATAGTTCGTTGTCGTTAGTGGAATCGCTGCAAATAGTGGACGACGTAAATACACAGCTATAGGCTATAAATGATGCAAAAAATAATCGCGTTAGTGAAAAATTCGAGAGTGTATTATAGAAAGATCCTGATTTTAGCAAATTAAGACAAATTTGTGATGGTACATCTACAACTTCGATAAGTGAGTTCAGAGATTGTTTTACTTATGCCTGTATTACATCCGTAGATGTCGAACGGTCATTTTCAAAATACAAACATATTTTTTCACCAAAGCGAACATCGCTGACGGAGACAGCTGTAGAAACATACCTGTTGCTATTATACTATAGATCTTCCCCACTTTGTGATGACGACAACCAAACTACTTTATAAATCTGCTTAAAAGGGTGAGTTTTATAAAAAATTTTATAAAATGTAACATTATTGTTAAAATTTATTTCCATTTATTGTACTTATTCAAGTATTATGATATGATGTAAACATATGAGTCATATGACGGCTCTGTCGGCCAGGTGACCTCGGCCAGCTTTACTAATAAGTAGGAATTATTAAACATTGTTGTATTCATTTTTTACTATAATGTCACACCAATATTTACCACTTTATTCACTATGTAAAACTTTATTACACACAAAGCAACTAACTTAATTTAAAAAATGTGAAGTATTTATTTAGAACTTTCGAAATACACTGAAGCCAATGCTCTTTACTTGACTAGGAACTTTTATGAAGTGGCTCACCAATCTTGGATTGTTCATATCTGTTTTTGTATTTAGTTCAAAAGAAGTTTATAGTAACCGTGTACCCTAAAGTATTCTAAAATTTGTTACAATATTTATGAAATATTAAGAATATTTTTGTGTGTCGTTGAGGGTGTTTTCCATTTACTTTGCGAGAATGTCGTTGAAAAGAATATAACTTTTTGGGCGATATTAATTATTACGACTTCGTTATACTCGTCGCCAGTTATTTTGTTAAATACACAATTCTTGCTATTTTGTATGTTTTTGGAGGTGCTGATTCTGCATATGAAGTCAGAATTTCTCTATCAGCCTCCATTTTTTGTAACAGACGATTCTTATTTTCCAAGTACTACACTGGTTCAATATGACTCAGACGACGCGCGACGTACTGAATCTAACTTAATTATTCAGGCAGCATTAAGTGATTTTGTTCTTGATCTCATTTTATCGAAACTTCAAGATGAGAGATTAACTGCAAAATCGGAATGGTAGAACCTTTTAGAGAAATGTACAAAAAATTGTACTTTCCGTAAGAGGCAGCATGGATTTCAACACCTCTTCTCTAGGTGTGATGACTGGCCCACAAATAATGGAACTAATGAACTTCATTTGAAGAGAATTTAAATGAAGCTGAGGTGGCTGTATTGTTATTGTTTTAAAAAGTGATAAAGAACTTCTTTGGAAACCACAGGGCAGATGACTACAGAAAACTTGTAACTGAGCTCCTGCAGAATTATAGAAAGGTTGGATGTAATACGTCTTTTAAAATACATTTCGTAGATTCGCATTTAGACTTCCTCGATGACCTTGGAGCTGTAAACGACAAATATGGCGAATACTTCCACCAGAATACATCTGCCCATGGAAAAGCGCTACCAAGGAAATTTGAGCCCGAAAATGTTAAGGGATCGCTGCTGAATTCTCAAGAGCGATGTACCTCAAGCGAAATAGAGCAGGAATCTATAAATAATATAAAATCCATGTAACATATTGAATAATATACATAATACAGAGCATCTTCTGGTACCACAAGAAATTTCAATTACACAAAAACTATGCCCCATAGAAATATTACGTTTAGATTTGAAATCGGCAGAAAAAATTAGTTCTCCATTTTCATTTAACAGAAAAAAAGTTTAAATTTGTTGACCGTTAGTAATAATTACTAATTTCTAAAATAGAGAAAATTAAATACAAGTTCTATGTCAGTTACTAAATTTTAATACACTGTCCTAAATTATTTACCTTCAATTTAAAATGTGTTGTTTATATAACGGGGAATTTTAAAATTAAACAAATGATATTTAATACATTCAAAACATTGTCTCACTAATTCAGCTTAACGTTTAAAATAATTTGGCCAATAGTGGTTGTTCGAAAGTTTCTGAAATAAGCAAATAAAAAACAAGGGTTTGGTATAATACAGGTATTCTACTCAGATTTAATTAATTAAATAGTTTTAGACCCACATTATTATGTTGATGAAAGTAAATATGTTAAACTTGTTAAACTTAAATTCGATAGTAGTAAAACAACATAATTGAACAGAACTTCATCTTTTAAAGTAGTAATGTGATCTAGTGTTAAATTCAGTACCAATTTAAATTTTCTGCGTCCCATTGTTTGTAGAAAAAAAATGTGTTCCCTAATTATGCTTCTGTTTAATAGATAAAGAGTCGAGTTACCGTGGTCATTTAATGTAAGAACAATTAATTACAAGGACTTACCTCTCATTTTTAACACGCTTTTATTAGCTTCACTTGTATGTTTGTATGTTTGTTTGTTTGTTTGTAACCGACTCTTTGGACTCGATTTTGACCCCAGATTTAATTGAAATTTTGTACACTTACGAAGAACCGGTAAAAATACAATAATTTGATAAGTTTATATCATTATCCTGATCAGGATCGCCAATTCTTTCCTCACGTATTCCGGCGTGAAAGCAGAGGCTTAATATGTAAGTAGATTTCGATTTGTTAATTGGCTAGGTGGTCGAGTGGGTTAAGGCAGTCGACGCGAAACGACAGACTCCTCCGGCGTGAGTTCGAACCCCACGACTGAAATAAAAGAGTTTTTTTTTTTTTCAGAAATATCTGTTGGATCGTAATATGTTATAATATCAGCATCAATAAGCAATATAAATATAGTTTAAAACAAGTAAAAAACACGCTTTCATAGCACATCAAACTAAAAAGTTAAAAATAAATATAGTTTAAAAAAACTAAAAAACACGCTTTTAAAGCACATCAAACTAAAAAGTGAAAAATAATTATTAATATAAACTGAAAACAATAATGAACGAAAAATACTAGTATTATTGTGAAAAAAGCGTGGGGCGCTTTGTGCCATATTTTTCGTATATCGAGCAACCCACGCTTTTTTCACAATAATACTAGTATTTTTCGTTCATTATTGTTTTCAGTTTATATTAATAATTATTTTTCACTTTTTAGTTTGATGTGCTTTAAAAGCGTGTTTTTTTAGTTTTTTTAAACTATATTTATTAACACGCTTTTATTAGCTTCACTTGTATGTTTGCTTGTTTGTTTGTATGTTTGTTTGTAACCGACTCTTTGGACTCGATTTTAACCCACTTTAAACGGACAGATTTAATTGAAACTTTGTACACTTATTAAGAACCGGTAACAATACAATAATTTGATAAGTTTATATCATTATCCTGTTCAGGATCGCCAATCCTTTCCTCACGTATCCCTGCGTGAAAGCAAAGGCTTAATATGTCAGTAGATTCCATAATTGTTAATTAGCCCGGTGGTCGAGTGGGTTAAGGCACTCGACGCGAAACGACAGACTCATCCGGCGTGAGTTCGAACCTCACGGCTGAAATAAAAATTTTTTTTTTTTCAGAAATATCTGTTGGATCGTAATATGTTATAATATCAGCATCAATAAGCAATATAAATATAGTTTAAAACAACTAAAAAACACGCTTTCATAGCACATCAAACTAAAAAGTTAAAAATAAATATAGTTTAAAAAAAACTAAAAAACACGCTTTTAAAGCACATCAAACTAAAAAGTGAAAAATAATTATTAATATAAACTGAAAATAATAATGAACGAAAAATACTAGTATTATTGTGAAAAAAGCGTGGGGTGCTCGATATACGAAAAATATTGCACAAAGCACCCCACGCTTTTTTCACAATAATACTAGTATTTTTCGTTCATTATTATTTTCAGTTTATATTAATAATTATTTTTCACTTTTTAGTTTGATGTGCTTTAAAAGCGTGTTTTTTAGTTTTTTTAAACTATATTTATTTGTTTATAAACGGTTATTTGTAGTTATCAATATACTCTTGCATCATTAATAGAGCTTCTATAATATTATCTGATAAATTTCTATGCTTTTCTGCAAGCGTCGACGTGTATTTTGAAAATGAACGTTCTAGACCCCATTATCCGCGTATCTAAAATATTGTTATGCCACTGGACTGTGTAGAGTGGTTAGATGAGACTGGAATTGTACGAGAATGGCCGGGAATGTTCTAGACTGTGTGAATGGATGTATAAATAAAACGCACGGTGGGCCGAGACTCAGTCTTAAGTTGAACGTGAACGAGTAAAGAAGAAATAAAAAAGAGACATATAAGTGTTAAATTGAGATTATAGTTAAGAGATTCATTAATCTATTGTTGTTAATTATTAATTAGTTAATAAAGTAGTGAGTAAGTGTTACCTGGACTTTCAATCAACGAATCTACGAGTAGAGGTGTAACAATATTGTTGAAAGTCAGTAGGAAATTCTATTTAATATCCGGATTTTTATTTAACACGTCTTGAAATTCCTTAGCAACACGAACAGCAGGATCATCTGTTAACGTCTGTAATGCCAAGTTTACTGTGTCCACTAATTCCAAAGATTGGGAATGATAAACTAGGTACTTTTGATAGCACCCGTTAATAATATACTACAATTTTTATGTACAATAAACGAATCTTGTTTAATCTGTGCATTATTTCCTGCTGACTTTCCTGTATAGTGTTAGCGGCTGGGGTTGATTATGAATATTACAGATTTAACGTGTTTGAAATATTTATTATAATAAAACGCCGCTTGTAACTACGCTCCCTATTATTGTTTTCTAACTTTTTATTGGCCAGCATATATGAGTTCCACGGTCCATTTGGATTTAAAGAACATTGCCCACCTTGTTAATTTTTGCATCAGAGGTCCACAGTTAGCCATATTTTGCTTTTCACGTGCTTCATTCTTTATATTATTCTCAAGTAGTTTTTTAGCATGGAAAAGTTGTGATCTTAAACTTAAGTTTGAATTTATTTGCAACATGAAAAACGTCGGCACCTTTGACGTCACACCCATTACGGATATTTTAGTTTATTATTTTGTATTTATACAGGCGATATGTCGTTCACAGTCATGTGCATTCCATCCATTCAAACAGTGCTGGCAAACACAACAGTATATTTATCAGTCACTGTTCCCTCCTACCTACCTATTTTAAATTAGGAAACTCAGATATAAATTATTTATACTCGACGAGAAAAATAAAGTCTTCTTATTCTTCAATAAACAAACATTATGCGGGGAGAAAGTGAATTGATGTAATGTGTTTACGTAAACCCTAAGGATAACCGCGTGTGTGTGTTTACGCAGGCGAGGCTCCCGCAGTCGTTACACCTGAGCTTCGCACATTCAACCGTCTTTACTAATAGAACACTTTCAGTTGTAGTCGATGATATTTCATCAGATATGCTGTGTACCCAAGAAGAATAAACTAACAAGGAGTGCTTAATCAGGCTTTAGCCAATCAAAACTTAAAGCGTCACGGTGACGTCATTGGTAGCCAATTAGAGGCCCAAAAAACATAATATAGCGTGTCCCAAATTATTACACTAAAAATTTTAAATCAATACAATGATTATAGTGTAAGATTCCATAATGAGGGTCGTTAAATAATTGTTGAGTGAGAATTTTAAAAATTTTATTAAATCAGTGATGTAAGCATATAAGGAATGGAAATATAAACTTGAAAGAAACAAAATCAACAAAGCTGTGAACTACACATAAAAACAAGTGTTTCGTAATAAAATGTATTTTAGGCTGGTAAAATTTTTGTTTTATTTTTGTTGGTATACAGACACTGTCAAAGCAATATATATGTATTATATCTAAAACCCTATATTAGTGTACCCGCATAAATGTAGTATAGAATATACTTTTTCTAAAATCACTTGGCATAATTAATCCACATAAAATTAAAATAGGGTTAGATTTACCTGATTATTTAACGTTGAAAATCTAGACAAAAAAAAATCTAATGCACAATGTAGATTTGGAAGTAGTCTTTCTTATCTTTAATTATTTTCAAATAATAACAGCATACAAACAAAAATTCTCTCACATGGGTCATGAAAAATAAAAAAAAACTATTACAAAAGAAACTGCGAAGAGTAAGAGAGAGTCGAGAAAAAATACGACAAATAAAATATAATTAGCCCACATATAACTTAGCATTTGTTGAGACTACAAAATATATAAAATTGTTTAAATTATAAAACAATATGACACAGGATAATTTATTATCCACTTCTGTGATTACCAAGGTATGTGTGTATGTGTGTAGTTACGACAGACCTTTATATGTTTCCACGATATAATAATTTGAAAAAAATATATTTTACAAAATACCTATAAACATTTTAATATTTACACTACAAAACAAGTTTGCAAAAATTACAAATAATACAATATTATAAGAAGATTCAGGTACATTTTTTTTCTGTTCTGTTATATTTTATTTCCTTCATTAGTATCAACAATAATATGTTGTTGATTTTCATTTTGTTCTTGTAAAATTTTATTTACTTCAAAGCTCCTGCTTTTTCTTCTTCTACCTTCTCCAAGATATTGCCGATAATAATGCTTCTATCTTCTCTTTGACACTCGCCTTATCATTCTCAAATAAAATACTGGGAACAGCATTTCTTTCAGTATATTTTATAATGTTCCAGCTATAAATAAATTAAAGTGTCATGAAACGTTGACGGCATTATTCATTTAAATATTGGTGCAAACCTTTAATGATTAGGAAAAGTTAGACAATAGTATATTGTTCAATGAGTGAGAAAGTTGGCCATTTCCATAAGGATGAAATTTTTGCGACACAAGCCGAAGACGCGTGGAGCAATTCATCCGAGTGGAAATGGCCAAATCTTACAAGTTAAACACTATACTTTTTCCAATCGTATTAAATAAAATGGAAAAATATTGCAATTATCTATTTTTTTTTTACAATATTAATATTAATAGTTCCATAATTGATAATACTGAGAGGTGGAGAATTTACGTCAACATTGAGATTCTTATTAGTCATCACATTTGTGTTATTTGCACTTGTGGTGGGATTATTATTGTCAATAGCACTAAGAATCTTATTTTCAGTATCCATTTTGTTTTTCATCGAATCATCTATGTAGCCCTCGGCTACAGTAGATGATTTCCAGCCTCCGTGTCTCTTTAAAGCTGTTATATCTGCTCCTGGGTCTATAAGTATTATCGCAGATGACCTGCGGAAGCTATGTCCGGTGTATAGATGTGGATCTGGAAGTTTCAAAAACGTTGCTATCTGCTTGCCCATTCCATTCAATTTATTAATTCCAGTTTCCTGCATAGTGCACTTGCCCTTTTGATAATTTAAAAAGAGAGCCTGTGTTGCATTCGGTGGTCTAAAACTTATATAGTTTTTGATAATTTGATAATACTCGCCAGTTACAGAAAATTTTCGAACAGTTTTAGTTTTTGTTATTGGAACTGTCACAAGCACAGAATTATTTAAATGTTCCAAGTCATCAATTCTCATCGCCTTCAATTCACATGATCGACATGCTCCCCTTACTCCCATGATGAGGGAAACCTAAACTCAAATTTACCACAATTTGCCCATCAGGAACTACATAGGTATACATTCTAATCTTCATAGCAAGATACACTTTGTCTGGTTCATTTTTTATAAAATTATCAATCTCTTGATGTGTGAAGATTTTGGACTTTTTAGCTTGGTAGCCCTACGATTTGCGTTTCAAAAGGGATCTCAAATTTGAATATTGTTCAATGTTCACTCCATTGTTTAAATTTAAAGCACTCCGTAACATCGAATATATTGACGACAAAGTTGAGGACATATATTTAGTTTGTAGCTCACCGAAATAAGTCATCAATACATTTTCGGAAAAGGAATTTATCGTCTTCTTTTTTGCGCCAGTTCATAAAAAGTGGAATAAGTTTGCTCATATTTTTTCCTGGATCTTTCAGAAAGAGGAGGTTAACTGAGCTTTGTTTCGCAGCGTTCACAATTTCTGGTGGCGTACTATCAATAATCTCCTCATTGGTCGAGAAGTGTTGAGAAAGTAAACTTTTCTACACAGGTTGAAAAAAGTTGAATTTTCTACATCGAAAACTATTGGATAATGGTCAGTTTATTTAATATGATTGGAAAAAATCTAATTACGTGTTAGTTTCCTTCGTAAATCTCTTTAAAAATCGCACTTCTCAAAATGTTCCGATTAGATTCGGCTTAAATTATCTTCACAAAATAAAAGCCATTTCTTTTTCAGCTCCTCATTCTTTGTAAATGTGTGATAAAATAATATTTATTATTGTTCCATCACTTGTATCGACATAGTCCTTTACAGAGCATTTGGTGGGCATTGTACCCTAAACTAAAGTAGAAAAGCTTGATTTTAATATTCCTACCTATTTGATAATGTAGATTATTTTGAAATTGAAACGAAAATATCAAATTGATTCATCGTAATTTTCAGCTTGCTGTTTTTGTTACGATTACATATTATTAAAAACCATTACTTCATGTTAATTTTAGCGGAAACAGAAAATATTTAAACCTATTTTTATTTATGAAAAATCGGTTGAGGCCTACTTACCTAGTTTCCAAAAAATTACCCTTATTATAATGTTGATGTAGTAAAACGCGCATGCACTAAAGTCTGTCTTATATAATATAGTTGTGTCACTTAAAACTGCCAAGGTATTTTCATTAAATGTAGTAATAAAGCAATAAACATAATTAACATAAAATCAGTAAAATTGTAATTAAAAATCACACAACCTACCACTATGAATATCACGAAAAAAAAACGACCATTGAATCTACACTGTCTGCCGGTGACATCAGTTTGACATTATGGCTCTTTCTAATTTGCTTACATTGCTACATGGGGATTAAACACTCCTTGTTAGTTTAATTTTCTTGCTGTGTATCTACTTTGGAATCTCAAAAAGATCTACCTTCACTCGATTAATGATCTACTTTGGTTCCAACTTGAGTAATGTAATTTTATATTGTAGTCAGTGGTCATATTAGACGAGAATCTATCATCTCTATATCTTCTCGGTATTATAATGTTTGCTTCGCTGATGATAGTACTTTCTATAACATCACTCTATCATACTCTTCAAGATGTTTTCACAAAAACTCAAAAATATCCAACTTTTGTAGTTAGACATTTTGTAATGAAAGTAAATTGTAACATGCCAAAAGTCAGTCAGTTAGTTGAAGTCATAATTAGGAGCCTTGTAAGAAGAGATTGTTGTGACGTATGCAAACTCCACACTACTTATTTGTGCGTGCGTGTGTATGTGACGTGTCATTTGGCACTCTTCAGTACAGTAGCGGTACTTTGAATTTTTTATTACGGTAACGGTCTGCAGCGTCAGTTCGTGTTTTAAACTGTAGGAACACCACTTTATTTTAACAGCAGTGTGATAGAAGCTAGGGTAACTCAGTGAAGAATCGGAATGCCAGGCGGTCTATGTGTGTGGTTGTCGTTTGCGTAGCAATGGACAACTTCACCTTATCTGCCGAAAATGATTCTCGGTGTATCACCAAATGTATTACTTATATCTTTATTTTAAATAAAAGGCAGAAGTTCAAGTTCATTTACTCTATATATTTAAGACTGCTTCACATACAAAAAAACAAATATATACACAATAGTTATGTTGTAATACAATGTAGATATTAACCTATATTACAAGTAAGCAACCAAGGAACCAAGCAAGAGGTTATGAAAATGCAAGAAGCGGTGATCGATTATGTTATATCAAGTACAGCTAAGTTATGGAAGCTACTACGACAGTATTACTATCAACTGTTTACTACGAGCGTCTACACAAGCAAGCAAGCGATGATTCAAAATAAAGCAAGGGTGTAACTATTTCTGTTCGGACGGCCAAAATATGTAAGAAAGTAGGTTTGGGCGTCGGAATATGTAACGGTGATTGCTTTCTGATAGCTGGTATGGAGAATTAATCCAGGATTCCTGTTAGTTGTAAATAAGAAAGCCCAGAGTATATGTAACAAAGTTTATTTCAATAAAGCAATATTTGTCCAAAAGATGAAGTTAAATAAACATAAAATCAGATTCTCTAATAAATTAAATCAAGTCAAGTACAGTTAATAAATATTATATACATCGGTGCAATTAGTTTACGGGGAGGAGTGTAATTTCGGCGATTAAACCACACGACGGTAGGCTTCAGCTCCACGTGCTGACGGAAACATTCAGGACTCGATGCGACGGTAAGCTCGATAATTGTTTAACGGCGGCGGGTCCAGCTCAACGCGCTGAAGAATCATGGCAATAAATAATTAGGGGACTGGTGACTGGTGAGGGCGGTTGGTTTAGCAATTATTTAATAACGGCGGGTCCAGCTCAACGCGCTGAAGGCCCACGGCAATAAATAATCACTAGACTGGTGACGACGATGCAGGACGGTAAAATGGCTACCAATACCAGGAGGTCTAGCTTAGCGCGCTAAAAACCTCAAGATGCTACCAGACATTCGGCCGGGCGGTGTCGTCGTTGGATTCTGTATTCTAACCAAATGAAGTCAGGCTTAAAACTCCTCAACTACCCAGCTCAACGCGCTGAAGGTAGTTGTCAGTAGAAAACTGAATTCATTTCCTTGACTGCGGCGATTCTATTTATACCAAAATTATGGCCTTGGTGTCGTCTCATATTTCATGGCGGCGGGAAGTACGTGGCAGCACATGCCAAACGGTAATTGCAGAAACTTTTAGGAAAGAATATCTGCATAATTCATCACATGGCGGCAGGAAATGCGCGGTAGCACAAGACTAACGGGAATTTCCGAAACTATAGTAATGAACATATGTATGATTCATTACAAGGATACGACAACTACTACGTTGGTAGCTACAGTAAGCCGTTAATGACATGGTATTACGGTAAGCGGTCGGTGCAGCAATTTAGTTAGTGGTAAGCGGTTACGGAGTACTAGCCAGATATAAGTGCAGGAGGTCAGTCCAAGGACAGGCGGTATATTTGACTTTATAATACCGAGCGTGCTATAGTTTAAGATTACCACCTCATATCCCTGATTTGTAGTAAGATCTCATCCACACACGAGGTATTAGAATCTTACTGGTAGTGAAACTATGACTGAGATGGAACTCTATCCACTCACAAGGCATTAGAGTTCTATTTTTACGTCGGATACAAGAGACAATGACATCCGAATATTCCCGTTGCTCTTCTAATTCTATAGCACTGTAGTTCAGTTCACTGACTTGTATATTAGTATAAACTGTCCCTTAAACTAACTGGACCAGAGATATGAGTGGATGCATGAACGTTAACGCTCGGTATTTACTTATAATTTAGGGCGATAGGTTATCACATCAACTTCAAGCTTACCTTTTTTACAATTTAAATCCAGTGAGCACTGTTGACGGATGAATTGGTGAGTACCTGACTTCCGGATCATGACGTGAGATTCTATTCACACATGAGGTACTAAAATCTCACGTATGCCACTCCACGTTTACCTAGTAAATTCCCATCCACACACGAGGCATTAAAACCTTACTGGTAGTGAAACTATAACTGAGACGGAACTCTGTCTACACACGAGGCATTATCGTTCTGTCTCTACGTCATCTACAACACATGATAACCGCAGATTCTTGATGCAAGAGGTTAAATAGATAACCCTACTTCTATGAATGAATTCGTGAATTTCCCAAATATCTCTGGTTTATTCGGACAACAGGCACTTCGGACAAAATAACATAACAGTCAAAGTATTTTTTACCACTATCAAATTGCGGAGTGCACTGGAGATATAGACGAGTAGAGGAAGGTGTAGGCAAGTCGAAGACAAGTGATTCTTTCACGCGGTGGCTTTCAATTTATACACAAACGCCTGTCAGAATGGCGGGGATCTGTGCGTCGCGCAAGCAGGTCGACCGCTTTCCGTAGCAAAACTAGTAATGGAAAAATTACTTCATTACAATGTAAAGAATCCTTGTTTCATTTATAGATGTTAGCTGAAAATTGCCTCTCAGTAAAGTCTCATGCTTCCTTCCACCATCGTCACATTGTTGGTTTGAATCTCTTTTAAAGGTTTTTATGAAAATTGCTGATCAGAAATTATAGCTAAGCGATCGACCTACGTTTGTGTGCTATGGGATCACAAACCCTTGTTTTTAAGCTTCATAACTATTGGATGTAGTTATGAAATATATTGTCCAAATTATGTTTTCCTTATATCTTATCCTCCCCAGATCCATGGATCAGAGTAAGTATTTCCTTCAACTTATTCACATTTACGTCACTTCTGGAATGCGATAGCTCTGCATTTTTTACGTGCCATTCAATAGAAAAACAAATGGAAATTTACAAATTTTCTATACATTGGAGATTAGCTTATATTGAGAAATCGAGATAAAATGATTTGATTTTTGAAGTGTGCAATTTTACATTGAAATTCTATTGTTTCTTTTCCTAAACTTTTATATGAGGGTATATTAAAAAAATCAAGGTAACTATTACTATAGGGCTCGTTTGTAAGATTGGATATTTTGCGGTATTAATCTGGGTACAGTTTCCCGATATCATTACGAAGTTAAATTTAATTACTTTACTAGCACTCGTATTATCTACTAACACGGTTTCTCGTTTAAACCTTAATATCCTCACAATTAGTTTGGACGTATTCTTAATTTAATTTCGATTTGTCGAAGGAATTCCTTCTAAAATACATTTTATATCCAATTTTCTTACACAAAGTTAGATTAATCAGTAGAAATGCAGTAGAATTTAATGTAAGCTTTAAAATTGATTTGAAAGGAAAATAGAAAAATATAATGTTCTGGGCCTTTAAATTGTGAAAGGCACCAAACTAGTATACCAGATTCATTTTATACAGTGCTCTCCTTCCAAAATTAGTCACCATTAATATTTTATATCTCTTCATGGAACTTAATTATTTTTTCTTGAGTTCCATTCATAGGAACAAGACATCTCAGGAGCAATTTTACGACTTGCACAGAAATTAACGAAGTATTAGGTGTAGAAAATCAGTATCATATCACCCAAGACATCTGGCCGATTAGATGAAGTCGCTTACCAGTTTATCAATGTATAGATTTGAGTAATTATTTAACGTTTATCAAAGTATTCGAAAGAACTATCACTATTTACAACTTATTATTTAATTTTGCAAGTAAGAAATTGCCCAACTATCAGGGTCATAAATAAACTTAAATTCTCTTTTATGCCAAATACGAGGCGATCATAAAATGAGTTGTTACCTTATGAACCACATATACTGATACTGATTCATTGAACTAATCAAAAGTTACATTTCATTACATATCGGCTGTTGAACAGAAGAATTAAAAACTTTATTTCCTTTTCAACATAATATCGCTAAATTCTATACAAGGCTAATGCCAGCTCAGTGGTGCAGTTGATTTCAGAACATAATGACAAGCGTGACTCGAATTTTGTCTATTGTGGCTGTGGGTTCGGCTATGGATTCTGAGGTTGTCTAATTTCTGTTATGTCTTTTTATTTATTATTATTATGTTTATAGCAGATGGAATTTACACAATATTAGATTGATCGTTTAAAATTTTATCTTATAAAAACAGGGATTATCTTGATTGAGGTAAACGACGGTTTTGGAAATATTTACACCAGAAATAGCTTATAGAGAACATCTTAATTAATATATGCTTTATATTCGTCGATCTCAACCGAATCAAGTTATGATAGAATTGTTATTCGAGGGATAATTTCACTGATTGTACAATTTAACCTAATTTGAAAGCGAGTTATTAAATCATATATACAGGGACCGCTCTGGCGTTTACGTCGCCCCGAACAAAAAACAAATTGCCGCCCCCTTTAAGGTTATTTTTTTTTAATAAAAAAATTAATTTAATTTGCAAAAAAAAAGTATATTTAAAAAGAAACAAGTATTAAAACTTAACATTTGGTACAAAACAGTATAAATTAAAATAAAATAGAGTTGAAATACCTGTAGATACAAAGATGGTATATTTTAAAAATATTTACTTAGTTTAAAACATACAGGGTGTAATTTTACCGCTATTACGATTTAGATTCTTTTCTCAAATACCTAAAAACTAAACAGAAAACAAAACAGATATATAGAACAACAGTAATACATTGTTTGAGTTATAATCAGAAGAATATTTCTTTTCTTACTGCACATTTCCTTTTTACCTCTTTTAAGTTTATTTGATCAGCAATATCATGTTCAATTGCTAAAATGGCCAAGCCGTTTAGTCAATTTTACGTAGTAGTTGAGCATAAAAAGGTTTTGATTAATTTTAATTTGGAAAAACTTCTTTCTCCACTTGCTACTGATATTGGAATAGTCAGTAGTATTCTTAATGCAATACTAACATTTGGAGCAAAATTTAGTATTATTATTATTTTAAGAACATCACTTGGACTTTCATTTTTGTTCAAAAGTGCAAAAACTGCAGAAATTTCCGCTACTAATTCTAGAGCGTTAATGTCAGCTGATTCTCCATCAGACAAAATGTTTTCCAAATCTTTACAAATCTTTATAAGTGTCTCTTTTCAAATCCTTTTATATTATATAGAGATTGAAAATGGTTACTATGGTGATTCAATTGTTCAAATCGACTACCTAGTGCGTTTAATGATTGATCAATAGTATATAAAAAAAATCTATTTTGTATTTTTCTTTGGGATCTTTGATTGGTTCGTCCCTTGCCTCATATGAAAAGTTGGCT
The DNA here is from genome assembly GCA_029963845.1 of Rhamnusium bicolor. Taxonomy (NCBI): domain Eukaryota; kingdom Metazoa; phylum Arthropoda; class Insecta; order Coleoptera; family Cerambycidae; genus Rhamnusium; species Rhamnusium bicolor. The sequence goes on along the minus strand of JANEYF010003013.1, from coordinate 694,616 downwards.
TTTTTTCTTCTTACGCGGTGTCGTGGCGTTGTTGATTTAAAATTGGCTTCAATGTTAATTTCATCAGGCAATTCTCTTGCGTCAATAATAATTTTATTGAAAGATTTATCTGATCGAAGATTTTCAAAGAAATTTTTGCAGTTCTCTAGAAGATCAAGTGCTTATTTCAAATCAAAATATTTTGTTTGCATAAGCTTGCTTATGGAATTAATACAGTTTAAAATGTTATACCACATGACTATTGAACATAAACATTTAAATTGTTTAATGCAACTTAGCAAACCCGAAGCTTCGTCTCATATTGAGTTATCAATGTCTTGGGTTTCATAAATGTTTAGCAAGTAGAAGAAGAAAAAAATAAATATATTGTTTGAACCATATTTAAATAATTGGCTGCTTCCAAGAATGCTTTTGCCATATCATTTACCACTAGATTCAGCGAGTGGTTACTACACGGAACGTAGAATGCCGTGGATTTAAATTCCTATTTCTAGATTGCACTCCTGCATTGTTGCCTCTCATGTTAGCTCCGTTATCATATCCCTGCCCTCTTATATCTTACACATCAAGTCCCATTTCATGAAGCTTTTCAATTATAATTTCATATAGTTGTCTTCCTGTAGATCTTTCCACAGGTACCTAAAAAGCTTTCGTAGATTTTTATTTCGACATCGTTTGAATCAGAATCAGACTTATTGCTGGAAACATATCTAATTATCAAAGTAATTTCCTCCAGCTTACTAACGTCGGGAGTGCAATCTAATATAATGAAATAGTATTACGCTTTTTTTATTTCAGCAATAATATGCGGTTTTACACTTTCGTGAAGCAAGTCTATTATCTCGTTTTGAATGTTTTTTCCAAGATAGTGAGCTTTGGCTTCCTTTTTTTTAAGTACGTGTTCCTCCGTAACGGGGTCAATTCAACTATTTTTAAAAAGTTACCGTTATTATGCCCAAACAGCTTGTCGCTTGTACCTTGAAAGGCTAAACAACTTTTACCGAGCATTTTAGTAATTGCTACAATCCTTAGAAGCACCTCGTACCTGTGATTCGTTTCAGCGTTTATAACTCTTTGGGCAGCTGCATCTTTAGTTGTGCAACACTTTAACCTTTGACTGAGTTCTAGCCAGAATTTTTGAGCCTGAATATGATTTTTAGAAATTTCGTGATCCTTTAAAGTTTCAACAATGTACTTACAGCTCTTAAAACCTTCTTTTGAAAGGGAACTTGACACACGGCCGTAAATTTTGCAGCAAAAGCAATATATGCAGCTTTTTGAAGTAGAGTACACTAGTCAGTCTTTTATAACTTGCACTCCGTTTCTTAATATTGGAGAATAGTAATTTGCGCTAAATTTTCGACCAGTGCCATCATAAGGAAATTTGCAATTAAACAATGGTTTAGGTGGACTTTGTCGTACTAAAAACTTCTTTCAGTTCCTGCAGGTCCTATTTTAAACAAGTAACTACAACCTACAAGTTTATGCAGGGTCCTGCGCGTCTTTTAACTATACGTCTTGTTTTATTTCAAAAATAAATATGCTTTTTTGAAAAAGGTGTTTTAATATTTTTCTAGTTTTAAAACATAACAAACCACAAAGATCATGTAAATTGCATAGTACTTGGTTTTAGTTAGGGAAAAAATCAACACGTAGTGTAAAATTTATATTAATTGAGAATAATTAATTTATCAATATTTGGTTCACATTCAGGGGGGCGAAAATGCCGCCCTCAGGTTCGCCGCCCTGGATAGGGGTCCGGGTTGTCCGCCTCTAAAGCGGGCCCTAATATACATATGTGCCGCCGAGATACATTTTCGCCTAGATGTTAACAGGCAAATGCAACAACGAACATACATTCAGAATCCTAGTATATTAGGATTAATTTTTTTGTTTAGTTGATCCACTGGATTATTTATGATACCCTTGCATTACCTTTAAACATGCGTTAGACATGGAAGAGAATTGTCTATAATTATTTTTTGCAAAATATTACACACAATTTTTGACAGTTGAAGTTAGAGCTGTTCCATTTTCAAAGATATATAAATTGTGGTACTTTCTCGTTCCATATATTACAATATCCAGTACACGATACAACATTATTTATCCCAGTAGAACTCCATTTGGTTATAAAGTTTTTAAAATTAACTTACCACATTAGATATGATAAACGCAATTTACATTTTTAATTTTTTTACTATAGTTTTCAAGATTAATCCAAAATTATCTGTGACAAACTTATTTCTAAATTCATGCCTTTCTCTAATTTTCTTTCATACGTTCCATGTCTCGTTGTAAATACTTGCAGAAACAAACACTCATGATACAGTGTTGTTACACGGATAAACCAAGGTTTATTTAATAGATAACGAAATAAAAGAAACCCTGTTATTGCAATTACGAATGTATAAAATTTCTACAAGAAAATGTTCTTGAACATTAATTATTATTATCTTCAGTTTAAATGTAAAGAGCACGTTTATGACTTCAATAATATTTTGGTTGTGGATCGTCAATATTTGGGCAAGTTGAAAACAAAACCAATAATAACTAACAAGTGAGGGGCTTCAAATGTTTAACTTCAATTAACGTGGTTCGATAAACTTAAGAGCTAAGAAATATTGATTTGTCTTGTTTTGTTTATTCATGATATAGTCACTACAATGAAAAATGATTACACTGTTAGCATTTTTGTTTACTTTTGAATATTTTGAATTGTTCCTTGAATTTTTACACAAAAATTTTAATCTAGACTGAATAAAAGATGCATTTTTTTTACAAATATAATGAATATAGGTTTATAAATCTATTTGATATATTCATTAATTTTTGTATTGTATATTCAAACAAAAAGTATTTTCTGTAATTTAATTTTTATGTTATAATTTCGTGAGAAATAAATAAGTGTAGCGTCATTTCCGTGTAAACCAGAAATAATTATTGTAATATGCGTTAAACGAGTCCACTTATACTTTCGAATGACTATGAATAATGAAGCGGGGTACATTGGGGACCCACTTACCAAATTCGTCAAAATCCTCAAAACCGGTCGTACTAAAATTGATTGTAATATAACCTCAAATATCATCTGACACATAAACTAGAAGCATTGCTGTCAACGGCTCAACTTAAAAAAGTTATAACGAAATATTCAGATGTGGAGGTTCTAAGTTACCCCGCTTAGGGCTCTAAGGGTTATAAATGCGTATGACCAGTGGCGGATGGTGAAATTTAGGTTATGTCATATCTTAGTTCCTATTGGAGCATAGGACCCAAGCGATACTTTAAGGCATAATTATCAAGATTCAATGAAGAAGTTTTGCAGAAAAAAGTTGCGACTGAAATTTGGGAAAAAAATTTTAAAAAATTGTGGGCCTCACCAGGTTATTTTTTAAACAATTTGTAAAAATATTTGCCAAACATTTTTTTTTTCCATAATTAGGTCTAAAATATATCGACAGATTTCAAATGTCATCAAAAAATATTATTATTCTATAAAGTTACACCGTTTTGAAATTTTCTATTAGATTAAATTTTTTTATGAAACTTGAAATCTGTCCTTATATTTTCCACCTGATTCTGAAAAAAAAATGGTTCGCAAATATTTTATAAATCGTTTAAAAAATAACCTGGTGAGGCACACAATTTTTTTCAACTTTTTTTCCAAAATTTCAATCGAAATTATTTTTCTGCAATACTTCTTTATTTAGTCTTTATAGTTAAAGCCTTAAAGTATTGCTTGGGTCCCATGCTCCAATACTAAGATATGACAGAGCCTAAATTTCACCAGCCGCTACTGCGATGACAGACACATTTTTCACCTCTGATTTAATCGGAAATTACTGAAACCGTGTGATACACCCTATATATTTAGCTTAATTTAAAGAAAATTTCTTTCTGAAATCAACTATATATAATATTTAATATTTAATTAGATTTGGGAGTTAAACTGAAAATGACACAAACATATCTATTAAAACAAAGTTATCTATAAAAACAAATAAAATCATTTAAACGATTCATTTATTTTAAATTGTATATTTTATTTACAACAACTGTTCGAAAATATTACCATCTTGCTCCAAAAAAGACGAGAGCGTTAGATTAATAATCAGATTTTTTTTGCATCTGCTTCAAATAACTTCTTGTCGAATTTTTGATTCAATATGGTCAACATTTATTTTTGAAAATATTGCTGTGGCTTGTGTTTACTTTAATTATTATACAATATTCCATATACTATTTTTTAAAAGTGACCTTTAGTATGTTTATCATATATTGTTGAATTCTGATGGATTTTTTTTAAACGGAGCTAAACATACACGGTGTATCACTTAAAATAAAAAAGTTGAAGTAATTTCAGGTTAATGTTTAGCTGTGTTTTTCTTTTTATAATCGGATTCCTCAGTAAAATTATATGAGCAATTTTAGATTTTTTTCCTAGAGTAAAAACCAAGCAATGAAATCGAAGAGAGCACCTTAAATGATCACCCTGTACATGCAACATAGAAAAAATTGTTTTAATTCAGCAAAATTACATAAATAATTTATTAGAAACATTTACTTAATGTTTGTTTTAAATTATGTCTATTTCTAAAGACTTTTAAGACGTTTATTTAGTTAAGGACTCTCCAGTCTCCATCTAATCCTCAAATTATACGCATCCTTGCATTCTTCCACTAAGCTGAGGTGAAATCCCAACAAAACAAATTCATATTATTTGAAGAAGAAAATAAATGATCCAGTTAAATAAATGAATATTCCTTATATTCGTATGTTTTACGGAATTATTTAAATGTTTATTACCCTAAAATTTAACATTTAAAATAAAATATTCAGTATGCCAATAGTGCATTTTGTTATAAAAAATTGCTATTTGAGTTAAATATTGAATATATTGTACATATTGATTACAAACCATTATTTTTTGTTCGAATAAACAGTATGTATATTAAAGTATTAGACAGGGTACATTGAAGGAAGACTGAAAATTGGCATTATATTGCGAGCAGTATGCACTGTTAATCGCAAGACAGCTAGATGGAAAATGAATTCTTTGCTCTGCTAATACCAACGCTGACGAGCGACGGCTTGTCTGCCTCGGGTTTACATTGTAACGTTGTCATTTAAGAGACTCATGTCTCATTCAATACATGTACAATATATTAACTTGATTCATAACAGATTAACGATATCAAATTTAATAGTAGTCAGTCAAAGTTTATACATTCTTCTTTAGAAAAACGGATCAATGATCACAAAATAATGTTTAAAATAAATTGGATTTTAATTTACAAATAGTAATAGATATCAAAAATAATACCTAAATAAGGTACATAGAAAGTCGAAAATCTCTCACTTTATTTAATTATTGAAGATTAAATGAAATTGCCGCACACTTCTTGGTGGCTTATAAATTTTTATCACACAAAGAGAAGTGATTGATTAAGCTTTAATTACGATTGTCTACCAGTAAAAATTTTTACCAAATAAATGGACATTCGCAGAAAAGTTTCTGGTTTTTGCCCTCTTCAGTGCGAAGTAGGTATATGCCACGATTATAAAGAGGATTTCAGAATCATAAGTAGGGCTGTCAAAAATGTTCCCTGGGACAGTGGCTTACGCGAAATTAACTAATACGAGAAACAATAAACTGTTACAATTTATAACAATGTATGTAAAACTTACCCTCTTAACTAGCTTAATGAACTAGCTTTCTTATCACAAACTGGAAAAGATGTGTAGCCATTTTGCAGCATCAGGTATGTTTCTATGGTTGTCTCCATGAGTGATGTTCGCTTTGGTGAAAATACATTCTTATATTTTTAAAACGATCGTTCGACATCTACTGATGTAATACATGCATACGTAACATAGTCTTTGAACGCACTTTCTGGGGCTACACCATCACATATTTGTCTTAATTTGGTAAAACTGGTGTCTTTATTTAACACACTTGCGAACTTTTCTTTAACGCGCTCATTTGTTGCGAGACCTATAGCGTGTAGCAGTAGATTTACTTCATCTCATCCACTATTTGCAGTGACTCCGCTAACGACAACGCACTGTTTTCTAATTTTTTTTATGCTTTCAGTTAATGGTTTATAATTCTTCCAATATTTTTTAAAGCTGTTTCAATGGAAATATCTTCGAATTTTGTCTGGCTTTCCTTAATAGCTGGCTGCAGCTATCTGGATTGAATTGTAGTATCACAGCTTTTATTTGTTGGAAATATTCAGCATAATAAAAAACTGCAGGCAACCATGTCCCCAACGTGTAAGAATCGGCTGTGGTAGTTCAGGAATACCGGGACACTTGCTAAGAAATGCACGGAGACGATTAGGAGATTTAAGAAACACTTTTTTTGTTCTTGCTATTAATGTATCCACCTCTGGAAAACCTTTTCGAATAGTTTCTGCCACAATATTTAAAGCATGCACTTTACACGTAACATGTATAAACGTACAACCTTCTTCTTGCAAAGAACGGCCTACCGAACGCATTGTCACGGCGCCATCAGTCACAAACATCAAGATTTGACTTTTTGACAGTTCAAATTTTTCTAACGTCTCCAGCACCACCCTGGTGATTGTTTCGCTAGTACACTGACTTAGTCTTTTGCTAGTTAGTAACAGTGGAACTGTCGGTTTAAGAGGGTCCAGTACTCGTACTATAACATTTAAAATAGATTTTTTTTACAATCTGTTGTCTCATCAACAGATAACCACAGCCGTGTATTTTTTAATTCATATTTCATCTTATTTATCATGTCTACGTGTACAGTTGGTAGATAGTTACATAACGTTGTGCGACTTGGTAACTTCACCTGGGCATTGTATTTATTCCAGAACTCTCGAAATGGTTGTTTATCGAGTATGTGCAGCGGAAAATCAGCATTAATAGTAAATCAAACATACACTGTGTTGTCGAAAGCACGCCATTTTTTTTATTTTTATGGTGTACACTATTTACGTGAAATCCACAATCACGCTTATCCCAGCACATCAAATCCTTTTCGCACACTTTACAAATTATTTTAGCACCATCATAGAATAAATCCGGGAATTCACCTATGAATTTATTCACTTTGTCAGCAAATGGCCGTTTTCTACCCCAGCGTACATCTGCCATGCTTTATTATTAAATTAATATCAACAATACAGTACAGTATAAAATAAAAACACAAAAAAATATGCAATTCGCCAAAGTGACTTAACGTGTACACAACTCGAAAGCTAATAATAGACTGGACTGGAGAGAGAGTTTCGCGGTCAAGGTGAATGCCGGCGATATTATACATCTGTACTCTACGACCATGATACACAGAAACGATTTGCAGCTTTAATCATCATAAGTCTCTACGTGAAAGTAGAGTACCAATAAGTCGATTGTAACTCCTTCCACCAGTGTCAATCTCAATGTAATAAATTAAAAAAAATGATCCGACAAAGCGCTCTTTACTAATAACCTGAAGTGAGAACCACCATCAATACTCCACATGAGAAACTAAGTATTACTCAATTGTCTTAGCTTGGCACTTGAGCTTGGATGCGCAATAGTTTAAACCCCGCCCATTCAATAGTAATAGTAGTAATAGTAATAGTAATCTTTATTATCCAGTAGATCATTGAAGAAAAGACATAAAAAGGAATACTCTTTTATTTAATTCATGAACATATTCGCCTTCCTTGTCACAACAAAGATAATATATGTGTAAAATAAAGTTACTTTATATGTGTATTTACCATAGGCATATTTCATAAAACTTGAGTTCAAAGTTCACTGAACAATTGATGTCATTCCTGTAGTTTTATTAGGTCCTTTGTAAGATTTATTTTATTCATTTATATATTTTATAATAATTATTATTAGGAAGGTAATATGTTGCATGTTAATAAATTCAGTGAAGACAGATAGGAGGCTCCAGACAAAATATTCATTCAAATAAAATTTTATACTTGTAAAGTGAGTGAAGGACAAATGTTTCCATTTGATATAGCTACCCGAAGGAAATGCCAAGGAATTGCTTGTTTGAATTCTAGTTTCAAAAAGATGAAACAATAATTGATAAACCATTTCTCTGTATCTTTTTTTTAAACAATCAAAATTTCGAGAAAAAGATAAATAAACTTATAGAGCTGGGTAACCCAGCCCGATCCGGGCTTATTTAATTCCCTATCAGGTCGGGCCAGGCTTATTTAATGTCCTAAGTGGGTTTAGATGGGCCAGTGGTAGAGACTTTTCCATTTAGTTTGAAAACAACACATGGCATCAAAAATATTCAGATACGAATTTTGTGCAATTTTGATTGAAAATTCATAAGAAACTAAATTAATCTAGGAAAAATCCAGTGGCGTACTACTTTTTCCCAAAAACATTTATTGTGCACTCGCCTGGTAGAAATAAAAATATATACCAAAGAATGCCTCTTTATATGACACTTACACCAAGTTTCAAAAAGTAGATTTTTAAAATACAGTTTTCTTTTTAACTGAAACTCTCTCTAAAGTAAGTGTCAAAATAGGCCTAAAAATCATCTCCCGCATTTTCTTAGCTTACATAAGAGACACCCCGTATAAATAATTTTCTTTTAAACTTTTATGCTCAATAGAGCCTTTATTTTATTTGTAACAAAGTTGGTGAATAGAATCTCATGGATTCGTCCATTAAATTTACAAATTTTATTTGTTTCGATAAATACAACTTTCAATTTGGTTTACTGTGAAAAATGTATTTTGTTTGAAATAAAAGAAAAGCTCATATTGCGTATTACTCACAAAGTTTGAACGAATAAATCGCTTCTGTTGATACAAAAAGAAATAGGTATCAGGAATAATAAATATATTTTCTTACCTTTGAATCATGTAAATGAAGTTGAAAAAACAGTTAAATGTGGTTAGAAGGAGATCGGCTGTGCTCAAGTTAACAAGGAAATAATTGGTGACAGTTCTCATCCTCCGGTGAGCTGAAACAAAGACATCATTGTGATGTTAGTAATCAAAGCGATCCTGATAATGATTTTCTATCTAATTATAATCACAGGCGCAGTAATAGAATACTAGGGTTTTTTGATATGCTGACATTTAATTAACTATTCAGGATATTAAAATAGTAACAATGTTATAGTTTTGTGAAAAATTACACTTTAATTCATAATAATTCCCATTAATTCATGCGTAAGATATGAAAATTAATCTTCTGAACTGGGCATCTTGTCAAGTGTTTTAAAAGCAGTCGTTGTCAACTCCAATACTTAAAAGTAATACTCCAATTATTAACAAAATTAACACCAGATAGTTATCAAGTATCAAAATAAGTACGTACATAAGTATTTCCTAAATACTAGCTGACGTTATTTCTTTTAAATTTTCTTTTTCTTGAGAGGTGTGGATGACTCTCCCACATAATGTTTATTACACTCACATGGAATGCTGTAAATACAGTTTTTTGAATTTGACTCAGTTTACCACTTTTGGTTTTGTTAAAATGGATCTCAAACAATTACTCGTTTGAAACACTGCCCTGGCGTGAATGTACCATAGCTCTGAAGGGCCACAGCAAATAAAAATAAATCTAGAAATTTCTACTTTAAAACTAAATTTTCCTACTTAAAAATTGGAATTTTCTACTTTTTAAAGTGGATATTTCTAGTTTTAAAATAGATATTTCTACTTTAAAACTAGAATTTTCTACTTTTAAAAATAGAAATTTCTACTTTTGAAATTAGAAATATCTAGTTTTAATTTATAGTATAAATTTCTAGTTTTAAATTATTGATTTTCTAGGTAAAAAATGATCTGTATAATGTATTTTTTTAAGAACATAGAATTTTTGTCTAAAACATTTTGCAAGTCGAATAGTCACCTACGGAGTTTCAAAGGGGGACAGATTAATGAAAATTTCAAGAACGCTCATTTTCAAGCTAAATTTAGATTTTTAAAAAATCATGTCCTTAAAAAGTTGTATACCAACGGTCATGTCTCAAATACCTGTATACAAAGTTTGAACTGATATCTTTGTTAAAATATGTCCCAAATTAAAAAAAAGATAACAATAATAAATCTGTCAACGCGTTCAAAAATAAGGTGCTGCGGTCTTCAATCTCACACGCTGTATATGTATACAGCGAAATTTCTTTTAAACATAGGTCCGCTAAGGCTTTGTTTTTAATATACAGGGTGGTGAAATTAGTTTTCTAAAATTATCTTTTCTTAATATCGTAGAAACGACAACAGATATAAATTACAATAAAAATGAAGTGTGTGTGTGTATGTGTGTGCGCGCCTGTGCGTGTGTGCGTGCGTGCGTGCGTGCGTGCGTGCGAATGTGTGTGTGTCTCATTCCATACACTAGTAGCGTGACAGGGGGTAATTCTTTTCCCCTTTTTAAAACTTTGTATATAGGTAATTGACCGCTGGTATAAAAATTTTTTAAGGACATCATTTCCTAAAAATTCAAATTTAGCTTAGAAATGAGGATTCTTTGAATTTTCATTGATCCGTCCTACTTTAAAGCTTCATAGCTCTGTATCTATTCGACTTGCAAACAAATTTTTCAGAAAAAACTTGTATGATCTTAAAAAGTTTTATTCAGACCATTTTTTATCTAGAAGCCACAGTATTGGCAATAAAACTCTTTTGGGTTCAAAACTAGAAATTTCTCCTTTAAAACTAAAACTTTCAAAAGTAGAAATTCTAGTTTTAAAGTAGAGTAGAGCCATCGTATGAAACTTATCATCAAGAAGAGGTAGTTTTTAGACAAATCTTGTACAGAGTGTCCCAAGTTGTTTGATTTTGGCCGTTTCTCCTACTTCTAAAGCAGAGAAAAACCGATCAATGTGTCTAGAATTCGACTTTCGTGAAACATCGATATGTGAAAACGACCGGATATTTTTAACCGATTTCGAGATATTTTTAAGCAGAAAAAACTTTCTACAGACACTTTTCAACATATAATAAGACACATCTTTCAAAAAATATATTTTCGGTATTAAATTTCAGGATATCAAATCCAACTTTATTATTTCAAATGGGGATCACAGTTGGCTTTGACTTCAAAATATCCAAAAATATATATGTTGGAGTATATTATATTACTATCAGGAAATATATAAAAATATGTCTACCTGAAACAAATATTCGGTGACATTTAACAAGTTGGCTGCAGAAAACAAGACTTTTTTTGTTACATTCGTCATATATACGAATAAAAGATGAACTAAACGACATTACCGCATTGCAATTTCCATTACCCAACAAACTGAAAATACAATAATAAAAGTATTATATACAAAAATGTTTTTATTATTTGAAGCACAAAAACAAAATTTAATCATAAATAGTGTTCGAATTGGAACCGTTTTTCTTAGGACTGCGTCAACAGCTCTTAACATGATTTCTCATCTTTTAAGAGTTATAAGAATGTTATTTAAGCAATAGCTTCCCTAACTCTTTGCCTTAGATCTTCTCTCGTTTTGACGTTTTGTCTTTAACCAGACGGGAGCGGATCGAATATAATAAAAAAATAATTAAGGCCGCGTATAAGGGTATCCATCTATACAAAATATACAGTTCTTAGAAAGCCAAGCACAATCTGAGACCTCTTTGGAAAGAAAACAAATAAATAGAACTAAGTGTATCTGTGTATCTATGCCTCTATACGCATTAAGTGCCAAATTCCAGTGTGATGTATAGGTGTGTCATGACGGTAGTACGGTTGCATAATTATGTGACATTACAACTAATAGAGTCTGTTGACAATATTCAAGATAAGCTGTCAATTTTAATAATTAAAATTCAAGATTCTAAAATAAAAAGTTAGCGGTACCTCATCGTGACGAATGAAACTATTAATAGAGCTAATACTCTAGAAATTTAATATGCGATCGCCAGAAACAGAATATTGCTGTTTTTTTCAGCATAATAGAAGATATTGTCCCGTTCAAGTTGTGGGAAGAATATAAAATGCGCAGCAGCACTGCATAATATGTGAAATTACCCGATATTCAGACTTATCATAGCTTTTAACGGACTTCTGCATAGTTGTTAGTTAAGTTAGGAGAATTTAGTTAAAGATTTGGTGGATGTTTATTTTGACTCGGGTCAAAAAACTGGGATTTTTCCCGACGCAGTTATTGATTCCAATTTACTGGATTATTGGGTAAGCGTCCGTTGTCTTCAGATGCTCTCTCGCAAAATGTAACATTAGATATATGCGGTTGCTATTTGGGGAGTTATACAGGGTGTCCCAACCAAAAGTAGGCATCTTGAATAACTTTGGAGATAAAATTTTTTTGAAAAATTGGTGAAACACGTCGACCTTGTTTCCAAGGGGGACATTTTAATGTAATACGTGTATACCTAAAATCATCTCTCTACCCTACATGGCCACCCCCTCAAAAAATTCAAATGGCAAGGGGGTCGAGTGATACATGTTTTGAAAGGTCTTTGATTTCCCTACATAACTGTGTATTTTTTTTAACTTTTATCGATTCGTTCCTGAGAAATAATTGTTTCATTATTTTAGGTTCGGGAAATAAAAATAAAAGAAGCAGTTTAAATTATCGTATGTATTGTTCAAAATAACCCCAACCGACTTCCATACAGTAGTATAATCTGTCCTGAAATTCTGTATGAACATTTCTGAACATATCTGGAGTCAATAAACGGCATTCTCGAAAAATTCTTTCACGTAACTCTTGCAGAGATGCGGGTTTTGTTGCAAATACCTTCGATTTCAAATGTCCCCACAGAAAGAAATCCAATAGAGTTAAATCAGGTGAACTAGCGGGCCACTCCACAGGAAACTGCTCAGGAAACCGATTATCCGAAAATTAACATTATAGACATTATATGTAAAGATTCTTCTAATGACAATGAATAATTTTCTAATAGTTGAATACTATCAAATATCACTGTACTGAGACTATGTAATATTTCAAAAGTAAGTAAACATGGTGACGTGGGCCCACCAGGGTATAACACGCGTGTTAAAATATTTGTCATATGATTTTCGTTTAGGTCTGTCGTCTCGTCCATTGTTAACCAATTTCTTTTATTTTTTTATACACCTTTAAGATTGTTTTTTATTAAACTTTTTGTATGGTTCAATTTACGATCAGTCGTTCTTCTTGGCAGTAAATCCTAGCTCAACACATATTTTATCCAAAATGCTCTAACCTGTTCTTTCTTTAATATGTGTAATGGAATATTACTATCGTAAGTGTGCTGCAGATTGTATATGCTTTTTCCAAATAGAAGAGTCTGTCTGTTGATACCAGCGTTACGTTGCATACCCGATAAGGCATAGATCACTTTAGATCTTGATACATACGCATACATACATATAGTGTTACCTGCGTACCTCTATGATCAGTGTTAGATTTGCCACGCTCGGCTCTAGTGATTACTAAGGCAGTGTTGCCACCTGAGTAAACAAACCATCCCACACGCCAGCATAAAATATCCCATATTTTCTTTAAAAATCCCGCCAAGTTTAAATTATGTTCCAATTGGTTTAAATTAGGTAGTAAAATATTATAATATAAAATAAAAATCAGTCAGTAAAATATAATAAATGTCAGACGTTATTCAGACACTGAAAATCTCTCGAGGTCTATTTATAACCTCGGGCCACACCAATTTTCCGAGGAAGAACATAATAGAGCATCTGTGGTACATGACCTTATGGGTGTGGCTAACTTGCTTGGAGGTAAAACTAAGAAGAGGCCATAACCTCAAATGCTATTTAGTCACATAATAGTTTTGTGATTAGTTGTAATATTTTATTGTGAACATATTCCTGCGTTTGCTGTCAGAAAATTTGGTTTTGACCATGTATAGTGATTATTATCATACGCCAATTGATATATTGTTTATGAATATCAAGGACTGATTGAAGTATATAAAAACTGACACTGTCTTTTGCCACGATACTTTCACAACCCACCACAGTCCAAAAACTTGGCATTTTAATTAAAAATATAAGGAGACAAAAATTGAAAGTTACCAAATAAATACAATGGTATTTTTACATTAATTATAAGGAACTGAAGTGAGGTTATTTGTTATTTGTTCATCCTCCAAGCAACGACCTTGAAAACGTGACGTCATGCGCAGATGCTTTATTTCATACGTATAATATTAGGTTCAAGTTCATTACATTTTCATTAGACCTAAATGGAACCTATTGAACCAGCACAATATTTGTTGTATCTCTTTATGGCCACAAGATGGTGGAGATGATCAATTAAATAAAACAAAAGCAGCGATCAATAACAAGAGAAATATTATTTAATTCATTTATTGCAAAGTTTTCAAAAATCCCTCAAAATTACGTGAATATCTCTTTGTCCCTTGTAGACCTCAATAAGCTCTCGAATCAGGATATATCCCCCAAGGTGGCAACACTGTACTAAGGCTGATTTCTTGAGTAGATTATCATGGGCGCCGTAAATAAGCAACTTCGTATAAGATATAATTACAGATCGGAAGGCAGCGATAAATTCCAGATACAACTTTTACGTAGATATAATATTATATTGTAAACAACTAATGAAATATTCACAAACAGATATGCAGCCCATTATCGCGTGTGTTCGTATGCTCTGTGTGTTTAACATCAATCTCCTAACGATTTTTTTCAAAACTTTATTTTTTTCGTTCAAAGGGACTGAGACTCTTGCACATGGTAATCGACCGAGGGTGTAGGGGTGTTTTTCATTTCTTTTTTCAATATCTAAATTATAAGGACTTTTTTGTTTTGTTAGTTTATGCTTTACATATTTAACATCTATTCGATCTTTTAAAGAATTTTTTTCAAAATTTTTTTTGTTTTTGGTCCAAAGGGACTGATACTGTTGCACATGATCATATGCTACCAAAGCCGACCCTTAGTTTTTCATTTATTTTTCGGTATGTACATCCCTTCATAAGTTATAAGGACTTTTTGGTTTTGTCAGTTTATACTTTACATATTTATTTAACATCGATTCGATCTTTTAAGGAATTTTTTCAAACCTTTTTGTTTTTTATTCAAAAGGACTAAGACTTTGCAGAGAATCTGCCAATGCCAACAGGGGCAATTTGGGGGTGTTTTTTAATTTTTTTTCGATATCTGCATCTCTTCACTAGTTACAAGGACTTTTTGGTTTTGTCAGTTTATATTTTACATATTTAATATCTATTCGATCTTTTAAAGAATTTTTTCAAAACTTTTTTCTTCGTCCAAAAAGACTGAGACTTGAAGAGTGTGGCAGGCTGCTAAAGTCGACAGCAAGTATTTGGGGGTGATTTTCATTTATTTTTTCGATATCCACAGCCATTTTTCTTTCTCTTTTTTGGGACTTATTACCACATGAATAATTCTTCGTTATCTAGAAAATATAGTTAGTTACCAAATAAACCTCTGCGCTTGTTACTTTTACGTCAAAAGGTGTTTTCTGACAACTAATATGAGATACAAAAATAATAATATAATTCCCTAACGTTTCGGAAAACAAATCTGTTTCCTTTTTCAAAGTTATTTATATATTTTTTTTAGAATATGTCAAGCGTGAAACGACATATATATTATTTGTTTATGTAATATCCATAGCAGGGGCGTGCGGTGAGTTTTGATACAGGGGAAGCAGTTTGTGATATAGGGTAATGGGTAGTGCGAAGCCCCGAGCGAAGCGAGGCGAAATTTTTTTTTTTTTAGAAAAGGGGCGTGACTTCCGTATACTCATTTTAAAGCAAATGTCGAAAGCCGCAAAGTTATGATATCTAGAAAAAAAGTACACTTGTAGGGCCGCCACTCCTCAATAAACATAAAACATAAAAACACCAAAAATTAGACAAACCCCGATTCCAAAGCCGAAGCTGCACGGGCGAGGGTTACACAACAAATTGCACACCACACAAACGCAAATAATATTTTCCACAGTGCTAGGACCAGCTTCCATATTGAATAAGCAATTCTAAAATTGCTTATACGCGCACTAATGTTCAACGTTTTAAAAATCACTTGTCGCCGCACCACTGGTTTAGAAACACTAAAAAAGTTTTTACAAATATAGCACAAAAGCTGAGAATAATACTAGGAAGATTAATATTAAGTATAATATTAAAATCGATATTAA
Source organism: Rhamnusium bicolor (assembly GCA_029963845.1). Taxonomy (NCBI): domain Eukaryota; kingdom Metazoa; phylum Arthropoda; class Insecta; order Coleoptera; family Cerambycidae; genus Rhamnusium; species Rhamnusium bicolor. Next base: position 678,493 of record JANEYF010003013.1, on the reverse strand, counting down.
AATCGATATTAAAATCGATATTAAAATCGAGATTAAAATCTATAAAACAAGAAGCATTATTATGCTATACGGCTCAGATATCAAGATTATGAAGTGGGGATGGGATGCATTTCAAGAAGTTGCTTATATCGAAGTCGCGCGAGTCGTGTTGGCTCGATTAATCGAATGCATCATCGTTTCGGTTTTATCGTGCAACATTATCTCAGCTGTTGAAATGCAGGGCCGTGTCTATTGAAACTGGGTAAAACTAAATTTTAATGATTAATATATGTGATAAATAATAATTAGGTTCTAATTATGTGTTTTTTTTTAATAATCCCAAGGGAAGCACTGCTTCCCTTGCTTCCATGGACCGACCGCCCCTGATCCATAGATACTTACATAGAACTGTTGATACTTAAAAATTATACAATATTAATTTTGTTCGGTTCTTCTTTTAACATCGGTAACCACGTTGACCAAAACCTACACAGCAGTGAGATAAACATTATTCTTCATTCAATAATATTATTGCTGATTCCTTATCTTTCTTTTTTTGCTGTCCGCTTCCTTTATTAAAATATTTGCCGAATCTCAGTTCATTTTATATCCATTTTCTCAATCATGTTCGCAAATTTTCGATTTTTCAATTTCACGTCTTCTAATATAACTTTTATGCGCACCTACCTTACACTGAGGGGCCTGGATGACTCTCCCACATAATGTTTATTACACTCACACGGAATACTCTAAATACAGTTTTTTGAATTTTGCTTACAATATACCAGTTTTGTTTTAGTTAAAATGGATCTCAAAATATTACTCGTTTGAAATACTGTCCTAACATGAAACTTATTTTCAACACGACGTAGTTTTTCTGATAAACCTTGTATATAGGGATTTATTGTTGTATATTGAGTTATAACGACTTTTTTGGTTTTGTCATTTTATGCTTCACATATATAATATTTATTCGACCTTTCAAAGATTTTTTTAAAACTTTTTGTTTTGTTTTTGAATTTTCCGGGGCATCGGTCTGCGGGGTGGCACATGTCATACCTGTGATAACTTTTTAAATTGCAAAGAAGTAGACTTTTCTACACAAGACATAAATGTGGAGTCTCTGAAAAAGTTCATATATTTCAGTATACGCCAATTAGATCCTTCTCAAATACAAATTATTGAAAAGCACCGGAGATTAACTCTGAAACATTTACAACAAATATTGCTAATATACGTTTACTCTTGTCATCGCCAGTGTGTATTTACAGTAAAATGCCAACCTTACTGGTTACATATTTATATTGGTATAATTATGATTGACTTAATTTATAAAAATCATGGCATTACTGCTACCTCCGGAATATGAAAATGATATTTTTAAACATAATTTTATTTGACGCGGTAAAGTAATAAGCAGGCTTATTGAATTAAAGACGCGGCAGAATAAGGTTTATCCGAAAACCAAGTAAAGTAATTTAATTAAAAAGCTTTTTAAATTATTTCATCAGGAAAGTGTACACATTTTTTAACTTTCAACAAATACTGTGGGTAACAATATTAAGTACGCAAACAATTTTCAACTTTCACTTAGCTAATACCTACTAAAATTTTCAAGTTAATTTTACTGACTCGTCCATAATCTTGAATAAAGTCCTTAGAAAATTTGAATTATACTTTATAACATCTGTCGGGATAACTTACTGACAATTACGTCCCCACATTTAAAATTCGAACAGCACATTAAATAACAGAAATTTAATTAACCTCTCCTATAATTAATATTCTCCTGGGAGGAAAACCTAGAAAATCCTTGACAGTTTCTAATTGTCCCTCTCTTCTTAAATATTACATTCAGGGAGTAAAACGTAACGGTGAAAGACAAAAAACACATTTTTATCCATTTAATTATTTACTTGTAATAATAATAATAATAATAATATTTATTCACCATTTCAGATACTATTGTATATATGGTAAGTCACGTAGAGAATTGAATGATGTAAAATATAAGTATAAATTCTTATAATAATGTATAAATAAAAAATATGTACAATATATAAAACATATAGAAAGTTTTAACTGACAAATATAAATAACGACAATCAACTAACAAAAACGGAAAGGGCTATTATACATATTTACACATACATACACACATATACACATATGTACATATATACATATATACATATATACATATATACATATATACATATATACATATATACATATATACATATATACATATATATATACATATATACATATATATACATATATATACATATATATACATATATACATATATACATCGCAAAATTAATAGACAATAAAATTAATAAAATCAATAAAATAAATTAAGTCAATAAATCTATAAAATTAGTAAAATCAGTAAAACAGCCTCAGGGTTCTCTATTTAAAAAGTAAACTAGGCTGAATATTTGTGACACATATGTGTGATGATAACGAAATGTTGTGGTTTTATTATTGTTCCATAAAGCTTAGTTTCAAAGGGCGACATCCTGAGAGAGCCGAGGGCCCCAACTTCTTCAGCTGCATTTATGAATTAAATAAATAAATTACGATAGCAACAAGAAATTGTAGGAGATACTATATACGGACGAGACGATTTTATATACAGGGTGTTTCAAAAACATCCAAATTTTAAAGCGTGATTTTGTGGTGAAGAATATGTCGAAAGCTTCATATATAATGATGCCCTAACTGACTTCGTTTATAAGATAGAGGATTTGCAGAAAAACTTAGAACTGAAAAAATCTCAAAAATTAAAAATAAAAAATTTATTTTAAATTTCATTTAATAACTCATAATTGACGGCGTCAGCTTGTAAATTTGGTTAATTTCATAGCATAATATAAATATTTTTTTTGGCTACGTTTTTAATTTTTATGCAAATCTGAACAGTGCTGTCTCATATTTTTCTACAAAAGTGTTATTGATGTTGATCCTACGCACGGTACTGGTGAAATTAAAAAAATCCAATTAAACATTAAAACTCCTACTTATATGATACTAATATGTGCCAAAATTCAATATTCTAAACTAATTCATTTTTGAGATTTTTTAAAAAAACTTCTTTTTCTAAATTTAATACAAATTAAGTGTCCTTTTCTTGGTAAAAGTTTAAAACATGGAATGAAATGAAATATAATAACGATAAAAATTTTATTGCTAATTATTATTTTCTAACTAAGTATAACATATATCGTTTTAAACATTATTTTCCCGGGTATATGCCAAAACGCTGAAACTTGGATTATAAAAAAATAACATGCACATTATGACTCAATAATATTATTAATAATTTTAACTACTTTGTTCAGTAGAACCAAAAATAAATAAAACAAAAGTACTCACCAGTTGAACAACTACTTCTTAACTTTAAAACATCCACCGACACGTGTTTCTACCTCGTTGCGTCGTCAGGATGTTCCTTTTGAAAGCCCCGAAAGTAATAATTTATTACATTAGGATTTATTATTTATTACATCAGGATTTACTAAGATTCGTAGTTACTTTCGAGGCTTTCAAAAGGGTCATCCTGACGACGCAACGATGCAGAAACTCGTAAACATTATTAGATCAGTCGTATTGAACATAATGTGCATATTACTGCATATTATCTTTTTTATAATCCAAGTCCCAGCGTTTTGACAAATAGTCAGGAAAATAAATGTTTAAAAAGAAGCCATTTGGGATATAAGTGTATTATTTTCGATTTATTTTTCGCCAAAGACCATGCTTTAAAATTTGGCGGATACTTTTTGAAACACCCTGTATAGTATGCGGCAAGTATATGGACAGGCCCTTGTAAAACCCAAAGTACACTGCCAGAAGTTAAAATTTGAAGGGTATAAATTAGGCATATTGGTGCATATTGTGACGTCATTTTAAAATTTGTATCAGTGTTACCTGTAGAAGATTTGTTGTCAGGGCCACTATTTTTTAATGGCAATATGGTTTCTGGTATTTTTTGAAAGAGATTACTTCTCTGATTATAAAAATGTAGTACGTGCTGTTTAAAAATTTATTATTTATCAATAATATGACTGAATATACTGTAATAATAATAACAATGATAATAACTACTCCACCGGCTTGGTGGAATAGTTGGCTAAAGCTCGCGATGGCAAATGTTCCTAGATAATTTTTCCACCGCCCTGCTGGTTCGAATTCCGCCACCGGCACTAGCAAGATCGCTGGAAATGGTTGTCTTCACATTTTTTCTTAAGTCTAACGCTCGCCCATGCTGTTTCGGCATTGGATTCAGGGATTGCCTAATTTCTGTGGTGGTGGTGTTTATGTTATATTATTGCCATAAATTTCTTTGAAACATTAAAAACAAAGTGTATATAAAAACGTGAACATATAAATACACATATAGTCACAGTTCACAAAAAAAAACTTTTATCCCTTCGAAATAACTTTAACAACTTTTAAGTTGATCAGGGAAAGTGACTTCAATGAAGCATTCGTTAATAATATTTATCAAAAGAAAACTCTTTTAAAACAATTGTTTGGATTTCATCCAGACCAGACAAAATTTTGCAGGTAGATTTTTATAATACTTTACACTTTATCCGAGTCTGTTGGCCTTAAGTAGAAATTTGAGGAATTCTCTTTGTCGACATTGTTTGTGTTAGTTTGCATACTTTTTATAGAAATTGTTTGAAATTGGAAGCTAAATACATTTGCAACTGTTTTTGAATCTTTAAATTTTTTCATTTTTGATTTTAATTTTGTTTTGTTTTTTATTTTGAATCTTGTTGAATATGTTCCTTATGCTATTTGATTTGGTCTAAGAGGTTTGAATTATACTATCATTACGATTCTTTTTTATAATCGACATATTTTGTATATATATTTTTCTTGTGTCTGAATTTGTCTATAACGTTTAAACATTTTGTTTCCTGGTAAAATGAATGCATGTGTCTCAGTTTTGGCACACAGATTTTGATATCAGTGTTTACCCAATTTCTCTCATCTTGTTTTCTAGCGACTGACTTATAAGTGGGAAACAAATATCAAAATAATAGAAAAATATTTTATAGTATTACTCATATTGCACGATTACGTCGGTTTGTTGATAACTATTTATCTTGTCTTCATTTTTCAATATATTTTAAAAATACCTAAATTGTCTGTAAATTTTCTTTTTGTAATTTAAAGTTTTTGTTGATTCCTGTAAGTTATCACTCAAACTTAATATCTGAGCACAATGATCCGAGATGACTGTCTTTATTACAGTTACTGAACATTCATTGAGATTCCGAGAGAAAAAAAATGTCAATTTGAGTACTAGAGTTGAACCCACCCTCGTCGTATCAAATAAATTTTAGGATGTTATACAGGGTGTCTCACCAGGAACTGTATCGATCGATATAGGGAAAAGTACGCACCAGAAAATTTTGAAAATTTAGGGAATTACAAATGGTAGTGTGGCCAATCCAACTAAATGTTGATATCGACTTCCGGTTATACCAGAAGTCGATATCAATTTGCCTTTTTAAATGGAATACCCTATATATTTAATTTTAATTCTGAGTCAAAAACATGTAGGATACCCTATGTCTAAACCCAGCCGTTTCAGAGATATTTTAAAAAAATTTTAACAGGTGTAATAGTTTACAATAACCTTTATAATTTTCTTTGTGTAAAAGATACTCATTTGCTTTTTGGCATGCAGAAAGACCATAAGATAAGCTACGCTATACAGTTTAAAGAAATTCAATAATAGTACACCAAGTGTACATTTTTGACGTTAAGTTTTGTAAACTTCAAACCGCGAAAACTTGCTTAAGTCAAATGGAAGACCCTGTATTTTTTACATCAAGTTATGCATAATTAAATTCCTTTTTTTCTGATATAAGCATTGTGGGAGTTTGAATTACAACTTTTTCAAATATTTGCAATTTTCTTAGAAATTCAAGAATTTTTAGCAAAAATTTTATCAAATTAGCCATGATTAGAAACAATCAGTAATGTCAGTCATTCTCTTATGTCAAAAAAATGCCACTGCGTTTAAATTACACCCACGAAGACTTTTTGAATTTGTTTATTATTTATGGAGAATATGATAAAGAAATATCAAGAACTTGTAGTACATTTGCTTCTCGATATCCACAAAAACGGACCCCCACCAACCACTGTAAAACGCATACTGGATAATTTTAAAAACTATGGCTCTGGTAAGGCAAGAATTCAACAGCGGAAGCCTATTGTTGATGACTAAAACGTAAAAATAACAATTCTGGGATATTTTCATGCATTGCCAATGATGTCATTAAGACAAGCTGCTCTGGAATCGGGACTATGCAAGGATTCATTTCACAGAATCTCAATTAAACCTAAATTTCACCCGTTTTCGTTCCAAATGGTTCAACGATTAAAAGAAACAGATTTCCTAAGGAAAGAAAATTTATGTGATTTTATTCTAATAATGTCTGTAGGCAACGATTCTTCTTTGGGAAATACTATATGGTCAGATGAAAATAAATTTACCAACAATGGATTTTTTTAATCGACACAATTCGCATTATTGGAGTAACTCGAATCCTCATGTGTTCAGGGAGCGAAATTTTCAAGAAAGTTGGCAGTTTAATGTTTACTGTGCCATAAGAAACATTAGAATTTTATCAGGTATCAGTAAGTTATAAAGATTTCTTCTTTTGTTAATGTATAGTTAATTTTTTTGTTTTTGTTTTTTTTTTTTTTTTTTAGGTGAAAGATGTCTAAATATTTTACAAAATTTGAATAATAACTGTTTAGAAAATTTACGTCTTGCCGAACACAGAAACATTTTTCATCAGCACAACGGTGCTCCCCCACATAACGCGTATTTGATAAATAATTTTTTTACAAGAAACTTTTTTACGATCAATGGATCGCCAATAATGGACCTTTCCTATGGCCTCCTCGCTCGCCCGATTTATTAATTTTAGATTATTTAATTTGGGGAACTATTAAAAATAAATTTTATTAACAACTATTGAAGATTGTATGCAGAGAATAAGAAATGCATTTCAAAACTTATGACAGGATTCAATTAGAAGAGCTACCCATGAAGAACTAATCTGAAGATGCGAAAAATGTGTGGAGGTTCGAGGGCGGAATTTTGAACAATTATTAAATTAAAACGGAATCATGTTTTTAGTTGATTTTATCTTAGCTATTTTAGCTTAAGCAAAGTGTCTTCAATCCAATTAATAGACATGCTACAGTGTTTAGTGTTATTTACCTTTTTTGTGGATTTCTAGTAACAAATGTACTACAAGTTCTTGATATTACTTTATCACATTCTCCATAACTAATAAACAAATTCAAAAAGTCTTCTTGGATGTAATTTAAATGCGGTAGCATTTTTTGACATAAAGGAATGACAAATCTAGAAGACCGTTTGCGTGTTTATTTGCATGAGCAAAGTTTATGTTAAAATCGTCGCAAATAAATACGAGTATACTCTCATTTTTATCAAACAATTCATTCAACAAATCTATCATCATTTCAATGAGTATATCGCAATCTCCATCAGGGGATACTAACTGAAACGACTTTTATTTATTAAAAATTCAACGCAACAGAATTCACAGTGTATTTCTATTGGCTTAAATTTCTTTGATTATAATTTTTAGCTTTGTTTACTGAATCAATTTGATACATTAATTGCAGTGCCTCCACGATCATGTGTTATACGACAATATATGCGTACAATTTTGAATCATCCTGTATTTTGATATCGTAATAAACTTATTGAATATACGTGTATTTACAAGTTTTATGTCTTGTGGAAAATTTTCTACGTGATGTAAACAGTTTCATGGAAAACCATAAATTTGTTAAAAACACATCTAGTGGTGGTTGCGCAGTACAATTTACATCGAATAAATTTTACCAATGAAAGTTTAACCACAGAATCATGTTAAGAAACATAACTGCTGTTGGAGTAGCTTATTTGTGGGTTCATGATGTTATCCACTATGATTTCGGTTACACGAATATTACAACTGACTACGTTTTAGAAGAGAGAAGAAGTGAACACAAGAAACTTGGGTGACACTTTGTCGCAGCGGAAGTAACAGCTTCTCTGGATAGGATTTAGGTTTACAACCACAATTCTGAATTTATAAATCTCAACAGGTTAAACTTTATCAGAATGTGAGAAAATGTAACAATAATTTGGGAAATATGAGACCATACTGAATAGTTGAAATACCATATAAATTAACCATTGTTATGTTTATTAACCTGGCGTCAGGGGCGTATCTAGATATTAACCTTGGGATGGGATATAAAAACAATATGCAATCCAAAAATTTTACTTAAATAAAAAATTGTACGATTGCGAATTGCAATAATTAGAGCAGACCCTACCATAAAATTTTTATTAGCATTTTTTAAACATAAATAGGTTGAGGGCAATGCTAGTTTGCATACATGTAGGTCTAAAAAAAATATTCTTATAACATGAAGTTAGTTAATTGATACATGTTTTATTAATAAATTATTCGAGTTATAAATACATATATGGGGAATATATCCCACTTACCCCTCACCGTAAATACAACACTGTCTGGCTTGTCATGTATGTTTTTGTTAAAATAATACTACCCAGTTTTTGAATTTTTAACGGACCATTGTATGAGGATCTCAATTCTTAATTTTTTGAAATCATGCTATTGTCATTAATATACACTGAAAAATGGATGGTGCTAGACAACAATGAGTTAAACCACATTTTATGATTGTTGATCAATATAAGGTTGTTTAACAGGTGACAAAAATGATTCATACCACAAATTAATTATACCGCTCTCTACAAAGTGTACGTATAACATTAACAAACAAAGTGTAATATTAGGGCATCAATATGTTGTTTAGTTTTAATAAGCAATTATTGCAACTTACATAAAAAGAAAGAAAAAATAAGAAAATGTATTTATTCATACTTCAATTCAACTTCATAATCAAACTTCAAAACAAACCAATTCAACTGTAAAAAATCACTGTCAAACTGACATTAGGGCAACAACGAGCAAAGCAACCTCGTCAAAAAATAACATTTCTTAAAGTAAACTGTTGGTGACAATATTTGTCGAGATTTGATTTCTGCAAGCTTCTCTGACAAATCCTTGAGAGGAATGAGGAAGGTATTGAATTGAAGGTGTTGAATACCAGTACTCTAAGATATATCCCTATGGACTCTCACCACTGTGCTCAACACAAAATGGCAAGTTTTAATTTTCTAGTCCATCGTCCATTAAGCTTCCCCCTCAATAAGGAGAGATTTGAAATAGAAAAGGCATTGATTTAGAATATATCTGCGGGCAATGAATATTCGGTCAGTTTAATTGATAAAATAATTAGGAAACGAAAGTTTAAAGAGTCGCTTCGAAATTCCTCGAGCTTTCAAAATGAAAGAGAAAATCCGAAATTTGTATTGATTCCATTCGATCTTCGATTCACCCGTGGTAATGGTAAGATTTTTAAAGATGTAGGTATGACAGTGGTTCATTCATCGGCAAACAAACTACAACAACTTTTAGGCAATCCAAAAGACAAAATTGGAACAAACGAAAAGTCGGGGATTTATAAAATTAGCTATAAGGACTGTAATTAAAAATATGTTGTACAGACTAGACGATCAATTCAAACTAGATTCAAAGAGCATATGGCCCATCTCAAATATGGTAGAACAGATAAGTCTAGTGTAGCCCAACATGCGTTTGAGACAACCATAAAATAGATATTAGCAATTTAAGACTAATTAGGAATGTAACAAATAATAGACAGCTGGATGCATTTGAAAGCTTGGAAATCATAAAGTGTAAAAACAGTATGAATAGTGAGAGAGGGCCCATCCCAAATAGCCCGCTTTATTGGTTAGTAGGTCACGGTTCGCACGGTTCACTGAACCGTCACGGCAGTATATAGTGTTTCGGTGTTTTGTGGAAAACTACGTCAGTGTTATCTTCACATCATAGGTTCCAACCCACTCCAGGACTTGGTTCAGAATATATTTTTTATGTAATGTATATTATTATATAATATACATATTACCTTCCTCATCTAATAATTACGCAGCAGTTCTCATAACTAACTACCTACCCAAATCATTTTTCTCTCAGTGATTCTTAATTAGATTAAACGGTATTATGGAAGATAATATGTTCTTAAATACCTAGCAAAATTAAGACGGGAATTTAATGATTTACGTATCGCCACTCTAAAATAATAATTTATTATTAATTATTTATTACTATATTTCAATTCGTAATGTTGCTGTCCGGCGTTGACACAGTGAGCGCAATTACGGTAAGAGAACCAAGGGCGTGATAAAAACTTTTTTTCTACTCCCTACATAGAAAATACTATTTTGCTCCCTCATTTCAGGGAGCAAAGTAGTACTTTTCCTCCCTCGGGAGGAAAATACTTTGGCTCCCTCTGGAAGCAAACAAGTAAAAACTTCAAATAGCTGTAATAGTAGTGTATAGACTTCTTTTATTGATATACATTTTTTGGAAAAGTAAAATAGGACCACTTCTTCACATATTTTTCTTATTTGCCTAGTCTCCATCCAACAATTAAATAGCTGGTACTCTTTTTTCATATTTTTCACGAGACTTTAACGGTAATAGATTTAACGAAACCACGTTTGCTTCTTCCAGAATATCTTGAGGAACTTCATCTTCACATTCGGAATACATTATTATAAACTTTTTGGAAGTTTGTTTATTTTGAAAACAAGAAGCAACCTTAGCAACGTTCCATGTACTTTGATTTTTAACAATATTTACTTATCTAAATACCTATTATGACATTTTGACATATTTGGTTTTTTGATTGTCATGCATAAGAAAATATAATAAAATATATGTAAAACCAATGTAAAACACTGTAAATGGTCGTAGAAAAAATCATATGTATTACACAGGAGCAAAGTGCCATTTCCTCCCTTGGATATTGATGCCCTCCGCTTATCAAACTATCCGCGGGAGGAAATTATACACTTTTCTCCCTTGTCATACAAATAGCTATTGTATTCAAGTCGCCGTAACTTTTTTTATATCGAGGTTAGAGTACACTTTATTCACTAAAGATAATTTTCGGCACAACTTTGCCTCAGGCTTCATTATAAATCTCAGAAAACAACAATCGTTATTCGATGAGGCAAAATTTCACTGCAAAAAAACGACAAGGTCTTATAAATTTGTATTTTTCTATAAGACGGCTCCACAGAAAGCAATTTTTAAAAGCGTTTTAGTGTCATGGCCAGATACAAGCGCTCATTCAGCAAAAATTATCTCAATAACTTTTTTTAATAACGAAGATATGACGTGAGAAGTAGGTATTAAAAACATGTATTTCGGATTTTTTGACTTTTAGGGGGTGTTTGCAATTCGAAATCTCAGGGTAACCTCAAAAATCGAATGAGAAACCATTTTCAGTTTTTTTTAGGTATTCGAGTTGTATATGTCTCGTTTTAGAAGCGTTTCTCAGGCGACTCGGTTCCCTACTATAAGAAGGTTGTGTTCTTAGATAAAAACGTAATCATTTTTCGGGTACAACCGGCGTATTTAAGGTATTAGATCCTCTCGAAATGGTGGACCTAGTTTTCTGCGTTGGTCTTTATTAACTGCAGATTAGGAAAAAATAAGCAACTTTTGCCATTCCAGAAAATCAGGACTTGTTGTACTATAAATGTTTAGGTTGATTAACGGTTTTTCTTGTAGATGAATAAACTCTGTTATTTGGCCTATTTTAAGAGACTTGAAGCGTAATATCTCTTTTATCTTGAAAAACAAAACGTTGCAGATCTACATTCGACAACTTCCTATAAGCCACAAGGCTCGTAATGATTGATGCATTTTTGCATTTGTTGGAGTTCCAGGGGTTTACAACCGTTTGTAGCGTTTAATACCTAATCGTTTTTAAATAATTTATACAGATCTACGACTGACCCTTAATCTGTTTGCTATTTTACGTTGTAATAATTTTCATTATTTGTAACAAGGCCTGTAGCCATCCACTCCCAAATTTTCTGGAAATTGATCCAGTTTCTATCAGTCGCCGAATAGCACGATTTATGCTAGAAAGTGGCCATCCCTTCACTGGAAATTCTTCCGCAATTTTTTTACCTTGCCAAATTTTATCTTGATCTCTAAGTCAGACATAGTTAAGTGAGGTACCATTATTACAAGAAATCTCGAGATAACTGGAAAAAACTTTAATTCTAATTCTAATAATGTTACAACTCTAAATATAACTGACAGTTATATTGTTTCAATAAAAGTTTATTTCGTTTTAAGTTGCTTATAAAATTATCAACTTGTAATAGTAGATTTAAATGGTAAATTCAAAATTTTGTTATTTCATTGTTGACAGGCCTACCCATACGAAATTATCAAGGAATATCTTTCAACCTATTGTCTGTAAGAGAAAAAAAATTCAAAATGATATCTCAATGTACTCCAGAGTTATGGAGCTTCAAACAGGATTCGTTTTTAATAGCCACCCGGTATATATTAATAAGCACTTACCTATAACTATCCATATAACAATACAGTTTCCCCCTGTAGCTGTTAGTATCATGATAAAAAATACTGTGCTCCAAGCAAATTGGACCCAAATGGGCATTATATTTTGCTGTGAATCAATTGTTGTTTCGTTCGCCATGGATATAAGAGGGCCGTAGTCGAAACCCTCAAACGTCCTGTTGAATGATGATAGCTGAAACAAAAAGGTCAGCTTTACTTTTTTTATGCAAAAAGTGTGCAAATAAATGAATCCAATTTAGGGTGCGATAATGGAAGGCGTTCTGACTATTTCTATCGGGTGGCCCAAAAAATTAGCCTCAGATTTTCGTTTATAAATTTTTGTTTTATTTCCAATATTTGTTTATTATTCGATTTTTTTTATGTTGAACCTAAATCAAAGCTGATATTTTGCCCATTACAGTTATATATTCAATATGTAAAAAATAATGAAATTAAAAATGGTGGGCATTTTCAAAAATCGTAATATTTTAAAATGTGCAACAATTAAACAAACATACTCAACGGTGAAGAATGCATTTATTAACAGATTTTGCAACAGGGTGGCTGTAGGGAAAATTTGATTTACTGACGAAATATTTTTTCACGTTCGACCACCCCTAAACTAGAAGAATAACAGGTTTTATGCTAATGTGGATAGAAAAAAAGATGTGAATGTAAATCGTGTCTTACTGAAAAGGGAACATTTTAATCATTCGGTAATAGTTAGTCTTGGAATTTCCTATGAAAGGAAAACAAGAGTGTATTTTGCTGACGAAGGCGTAAAAATTAATTCAACTCTATACATTAATAATATCCTAATTAATATGCTAACTGAAATTCGAGAAGTTGATCACAATTGTATTTTAGTTTACTCAAGTTTCTGAACTCGCACATCAATCGAAGGACATGTTGAATTTTTTTAATAAGAACTGTCTGGAATATATTCAACCCTATGAATGGCCACCATACAGTTCGGACCTAAATCCAGTGGAACATTTTTATGCGGCGAGCTTGACAGGAGGGTATATAGGCGCCAGATTAAGGGATATCAATCATCTCAATCATAAATCAATCGAAGGAAACGCTGAAGTTTTTTAATGAGAACTGTCCGATCGGAATATATTCAACCCCATGAATGGCCACCATACAGTTCGGACCTAAATCCAGTGGATCATTTTTATGCGGCGAGCTTGACAGGAGGGTATATAGGGGCCAGAATAAGTTATATCAATCATCTCAATCATAATTGCGAGTTGTTTTCATCAAGTTTGCCAAGAGTTGATATACAAATCAGTAGGATCTTTCAGAAAAAGGGTACAGTTGAAAGTAGACAACTAATAGAATGTGGAGTTGAGGATGAATTCATCACAAAACTCCAATTATTTGTTTTTAGTTCAAGAATAGTAAAAGCAATGGTCGAAATAAAACACAAAAGGAGTTTTAAAATGATTTCGTTCATTCACTAAACTTGTATTAACTAGTGTATTGCTTTGAAAATGTTTATAAACAATAATCCTGCTAGTCGGTTATTTTGCAATAATAATCCTATTTTGAGATAAATTAAATGAGAAATAACGCCCTAGGGCATATAAATTTATAACGCATTAACATTTTCACTACAACACAACACAAAACAACTAAACGGAGATGGCGTTATTGACAAACAAAATATGTTCAAGAGTTACGGCGTTTACAAACAATTTTGATTATTAGTATCTTCCTGAATATAATAGATATCAAATTAATTAATCGTAAATGTCAATGAATTTTCGAATTATATAACAAGCTAGTAGGACATTAAACGTTATAGGCACCACGAGTATTATAGGATAATGAGGCCCTCGGTCAACATACATTCCCTAGAGCTAGGGGCGCTCGGGAAATACATCGACCTCGGTGCGTTATTAATTATCCTTATAACACTCTTGATACTTTAGTAACTAAGCAAACGTGCTACAATAACATTGATGAAACTTTTTAATCAGCAATAGGGTGAAAACTGTGAGGTGGTATAAGTTTTAACCACGTACTAATAACGATTTCGCGAAACTACCCAAAACACATAAAGGATCACTTTTTCAGAATGTCATATCGTTTCGGCGAAAATTGATCCACATCTAATATTTTATAAATTTATTAATGAAATTGGCTACCGTCATCCTATCTTATTTTCGCACGATTTATTTATGGTCATTACAAGTGGCATTGTTGTTATAAGTGTGACAGTAGACAAAAATCAGTGTAAATCAGTAAAAATTCGAAACAAAAACTGTTATCAAACATACGTTACGTATGTTTCTCTAATTTGTTATTCTCTATTATTGAAAAATGATCGCTAGAAGATACCTCACCTCCAATGATCTGACAGTGCGCTATCAGAGATATGTAAGCCAGTTGCTGAATGGCTCTCAATCTGTGGTCTCTAAACTCTAGAGACGGAATCACAAAACAGGACATGTCAAAAAAAAACCTGGTCAAGGCCGCCACAGAGCCAAAATCGCTACCGATGATAGATTTATTATATTTCGATACAATTTTTTTTCTGCACCCACTCTTAACAATGACTTCTCTAGAGCTAGAAGGAATTAGTTTTCGGTCCAAACAGTGGGTTAGACTGAGAGAAGTCAAATTGCGGTTTAAACGATCACTTAGAACAACTAGATTGACCAGGCATCATAAGCAGGTGAGATTGTTGTTTGCCTGAGAATAACTTTGGCAGTTACAGAACTGGAGCCGAGTTATGTTTTCAGATGAGTCTAGATTTAAATTATGGCTTACTGAATAATTTAAGTTGTGAGAAGGCTCAAAAGTGTGTCCGATTTTTAAGAATGGTGATAAACATGATATTAGCAAATTTAGACCAATATCTATCATATGTAATTTTTCAAAGGCCCTTGAAATTTTACTCCATGATAACATTTACTATAGCGTTAGCAACCAAATATCGGTGTACCAACATGGTTTTATGAAAGGACGTTCTACCACCTCTAATCTGTTATGCATAACCCAGTCTATTTCTGAAGCTATTGATCAACGCAGGCAACTTGACGTAATATATATAGATCTCTCGAAAGCATTCGACCGACTGGATCACTCCATACTGCTAAACAAAATGTCTGTTTTTGGTTTTTCGCCATCTCTGTTATTATTTTGTCATGCTTATCTTTCGGATAGAAGGCAATATGTTGCGTATAATGGTTTCCAGTCTGTCGAATATATTGCTACATCCGGAGTCCCACAGGGGTCAATTCTCGGTCCCCTGTTGTTCAACATATTTATTAACGATATTGTGAATGTTATTGATGTGCCCTGTCTACTTTACGCCGATGATGTCAAAATTTTTAAAGTAATTTCTTATTTGGAGGACTGCGTTTTTCTGCAAAACAGCCTTTCAAACTTATTTAATTGGTGCGTTAAAAACAACTTAAATCTGAATGTGTCTAAGTGTAATGTTATGACCTACACAACTAAATCCGAGGCTGTTATGTTTAATTACAGTATTGACAACGCAGTCCTTCAACGACCTTCTACTCTTGCTGACCTTGGCTTAATATTCGATGGTGAACTTTCATTTATACCTCACATAAATAATTTAGTGACTCAATCTCTTAAGACTCTTGGGTTCCTTATTAGAACTAGCAGAGACTTCTCGAATATCAGTACACTTAAAACTTTATACTTTGCTTTTGTTAGGTCTAAACTTGAATATGCGTCTCTTGTTTGAAACCCTCACTACAGAAATCACGTAGACTCTTTGGAGAAAGTGCAAAGACGATTCTTAAAACTATTATGGCTTAAGTCTGAGGGAGCATACCCGTCTATCGGTGTTCCCCCAACAAGAGTTGTTGACTAAGTTTTTCCATGACATCTCTTGAAAATAGACGCGAATATTTTTCTCAAGTATATCTATATAAAATCATACACAATCAAATTGACTGCCAAGAATTATTAGGGAAATTAGATTTTCATGTGCCTAGTGTGAATTTTCGGAGAACACAAACTTTTTACGTCTCGTTTTCGCACTCGAATATTCTTAGATTCTCTCCTCTATTTACTATGTGCAACAATTACAATAACAACTGTGGGCAGTTTGATATTTTTCATTGCACCCTTAATTTTATTAAAAAATGCTATAATAACTAAGTCTTTGTTTCTCTTTTTTTCTTTTTCCGTCTTAAACTGTCTGAAATTATTTTATTGTTATTTTTATACAATGTTTTATTGTTATTCTTATACAATGTTCTTTTTCTTTTTAAATATCTTTTCTATATACTTATATTGTATTTTTTGTTTTGTGTATTTTCCTGCTCTAGAAATGGATTTACCTGTTGAGCAGTGTATGCAAATAAATAAATAAAAAATAAATAAATAACCTCCGCCATTTTCGATTTCATTGTTTTTTTTACAAATTTAATACATGACTGTACTCTGCAAGATATCAGCTTTGATTTAAGCAAAATATAAAATAAATCAATAATAAACAAAAAAAGTTACGTGAAAATTTAGAAGCATATTTTGCTTTTGGTGCATCTAATTGTTTTTCGAGCCCTGCACTTTTGCAGTAACTTCTATTGCTTGACAGATTTTAACAATCCTAGTTTTAAATGAAAGACTAGAGACTGCTTTAAGAAAGAGACCTAGTCGAATTTATAAAATGTTTAAGAAACACATGCCAGCTGATTTAAAAAGAAATGACAATTTTTGAAACTGAATACATGACTTTAATCGGCAAGATCTCAGATTTAATTTAAGCCTAACATAAAAAAATCAAACAATAAACAAAAAAGTTATAAGCAAAAATCTAGGGGTGTAATTTTTTTGGTCCATCCTGTATATTAATGACGATATTCCTAGAAATTTAAGATTCTTGGAGAAATTTTTGTTGGTTCAGGACAGGGAAGGTAGCAATGATGTTTTATAGAATAAAATATAAATAAATAAATAAATAAATAAATATTCATCAGGGATTAGAGTAAAAAGTTCCTTCTATTTCCCTGCTTAATCAACCTAATTTACAATTTTTGTTATGGTTTTATTTTCAGTTATGCAAAATGTAATAAAAAAAATTGATTGACAGGCCAAGTTTAATTATAGGTCAGTCTTTGTCGTGGATTAATAAATCACTGGTAAAATATAAATTAAACCTGTCCAACAATTCCAAACAATATAGATGATAAAACAAGTTAGAATTCAATTTCGCAGCAACATTAACCAGCAACCTTATCTAAATTAATAAATCGTCAATTCTTATCGTGGGTATATACAATATTGAATAAATATAAAATTAAACTAAATAGAAAATATTGTCTGAATGTTATTTGTCGCATTGTCTCAATTATTGTTTTTTCTTATTGGGTTCTACTATTGCATGAATGATAATTAAATTCTTCTACGATTATGAATTTAAAAAGTACTAGTAACCCATTATAATACTGGAAGAAGAAACCTCAACTCGGTGCCTGCAACAGTCAGACTATTTTTCATACAAACAAATAATGTATACACTGACTGGCACAAAAAGTGAAACAGCAAGAAAAATTGGTATATTTTTAATTAAAATTTTTCTCAATGTACGCAAAATATGTAGAATCATTTGTTTTGAATCCTTGCAGTTTTTTTTTTTAGTTTTTCTTCCCAATTTCTTTTGTTTTCCTTATCATTATAAAAATTGGCAATTTTGAAATGTTTAATCACTATGAGAAATAGTTTTTTGTATGGGCTCACATTCTGCCGATTGTTTTAAATGTTGGTAATTTTCGAAAATGCCCTACTCTTTTGAAGATTTCCTTAGAGCAGTTGCTTTAATTTACATACTATGCTGGCTTTAGCATCCGCGAAATCACGAGGATTGGGTTTTCACAGGGCAGTTGTTAGCGCTTGCGAAATCGGCGAATACCGCAGAAGGCTGAGATCTGGATAATTCGAGGCACAACTCCTCGCGATGATCGATTCATCGCAATTTCTATTCTGCGAGACCGACATATGATTGCCGTTCAAGTAAGAAATTAAATTCAAGAAATGCGCCAGGTCAACCTCAGCGATAGAACTATTAGGAGAAGGCTAGTTGACGCAATTTATCTGCTAGAAGACCAGCAACGGAATCCAAGCTTCTCCAGAATATCATGTGGCCAGACTCAATTTCGGACGAGAACATCTCAACTGAAATATCGGGCAGTGGAGCAATACTCTTTTCTCTGATGAGTTCCGATTTACCCTGACGTCCCCAGATGGACGATAGTGAGTGTGGAAAAGGCGAAGAAAAGATACACGCAATGCAACTTTAGTGAGAGGGTGAGCTTCGGTAGTGGGCCTGTAATGGTATGGGCCGGTATATCTTACGCGGATCGCACAGAGCTTGTGTTCGAAGATGGAGGTGCTTTAAGGGGCCTAGTTAAGAAAAAAGCTTCCGTTGACTGTGTCTCTCTCTAGGAAGTTCCGAAAGTGACAGACGTATATAAAATAAATGAACGTCGTGCAGAAAACAATTTTGGTTCCAGAGTACGTGAACTAGCAACACATTACGACGGGATAGAGTAAAGCCATAAAATCTATTGTTCTGGTCGATATGTACACTCTGGTCAATAAAGTCATTGATAATAACTGAAATATAATAATAATTATTTTCTTTTTATTTATTAATAATTAATAAATAAAAACTGCTGTCTTTTTGGGTTTCGAACAATGTTACAGTGGAATTACTGACACGTAAATTATTAAAGAATAGAAATAACCGTCCTAATTATTTTATTTTAATTATATAATAATATTATACTCCATAATACAGTTTAATATTTAGTGTATGCAGTTTCTACTGGAAAAATGATTTAGGTAGTCCATTATGGGTACTATTGCGTAATTATTTGATGGGTAAAATAATATTGTATAAGTAATTGTATGTTGTGTGTTATACCTCACCATATTCCACTCTTCATTTTTATCAATTTACATTTTTCTCTTCTCATTCTTTAATTTTCATAAAACATTCTATAATCTATTCATTTTATATAAGCACATAAAAAATTGTTTACCAAGGGCTAGCAGAGCGACTGTGACACATCATAGTTCTCATGGGCGCGCGGTGCAATATAAATACACAAAATGTATTTATATATATATATATATATATATATATATATATATATATATATATATATATATATATATATATATATATATATATATATATATATATATATATATATATATATATATATATATATATATATATATATATATATATATATATATATATATATATATATATATATATATATATATATATATATATATATATATATATATATATATATATATATAATATATATTATATATATATATATATATATATATATATATATATATATATATATATATATATATATATATATATATATATATATATATATATATATATATATATATATATATATATATATATATATATATATATATATATATATATATATATATAATAAATATGCAGTGTGTCCACGGATCGACTTAACTATACCTGTAAACTTTGTAAATTTTTTGACAAAAGGTTGTTCTTCATAAAAGTTTTGCTTATTCTAAAAACTCGTCAGGCATGTTTAGAATTACGATTTAATATACAGTGTGTCCCAAAATGAAGAAAATATAAAATTTTACTAAGAATAAAGTACCTTTATTTTAATGAATAGAGAAAAATGTTATAAGAGAAAGTTGTGTAATGCCAAGTGCAGTGCTAATACGAACTTTCATCCATATAATCAATAACTGACTAAATTATAAAAAAATGCCAAAAAAGTGAAATTAATTAATTATTCTGAAACTGCAATACATCAAATAGTGAAATATTAGTCGATGTGACTTTAATTACTTACAGCCAACCTAATTTAACAATACTTATTTAATGATGAATGATAATAGATTTTGCCTAAGAAAAAAATTGTAAAAAAAATACTGATTTTTGAATGAAAGTTCGTATTAAGACTGCATTTGCCATTACATACAACTTTTTCTTATAAAATTTCTCTCTATTAATTAAAATAAAGGTACTTTATTGTGGGTAAAATTTTATATTTTCTTCATTTCGGGACACTCTGTATATTAAATCATAATTCTGAACATGGCAAACGAGCTTTCAGAATAAGCAATAGTTTTCATGAAGAATAACTTTCTGTCAAAAAAATCAAAAATAAGAGTATTTACAAGTATAGTTAAGTCCATCCGTGGACACTGTATATTCAGAATACATAATAAATTAAATTGGGTTTTTTATAATTTCTGGTAGAATGTGGTTCATGTAGAAATGTTCCAATTTATTTTTCATCATCTCTTTCCAAAACTCTGGATCTTTTTCAATTTTTTCTATATGAATTGATCCAGCGGGTGACCACACTATGAAGTAACAACATCTGCTATCAGTGATATGTAATTACTGATTGAACTCCCAATCTTCTTTCCTTGGCAATTTCACAGTTCTCTAGAGTCCATTGAAATGAAGGTACATGTTTTATTTGCTGAATTTGTTTCCAGAAAAAAGATGTATCTATTATTCTTCTGCCAGTGATATTGAAGGTACTCTCAGGAATATCTGGCTCTATGAGATATTCATCTGATTCATCTGAACTATTATTACCCATTATATCTTCATTCTGGATATCACTTATTTCTAGATCATTTTCCTTTTCAGAACTGAATTCGGCCAACGTCTCGCTTTGGTAAGTTAGGTCTTCTTCAAGTCGAGAATGTTCTGGTAGAAGAGAGTTACCTTTTCTCCATCTTTTTTTACAGCTCTGTTAAATAGGTAATTAAAATAATTTGGAACATATCCATATTATTTAAAAATTCTCAGTTACTTACCTTTTACGAGTCAAAGTTATTGAAGCTCCTAATTTACGTTTGTTGTCCATTCTATTTAGATCACGTGGCTGATTTCAATTCGAAAATAATAATGCACAAAATTGATAAATAATTCAGCTTGGTTTCGCACCCCTGTAACTGTTTCAGATTTGGACAAATAAAGTTTAGAATGGATAATCGTATAGGGCTAAAAATAAATTTTGCGTATTGGCATAAAAATGTCATCTTGCAGATTTTTGCATTTTTGATTTCCTCAGTGAATTCTACTGCAACTTAATGTATTTAACATCTTCTATACTTAACTAAATTCAATTATTTTGTTGATAGACAGTTGAATATCTGTTATTCATAGCGGCATTTATACTACTGTAGGTTTTTTTCGTTTTGGAGACAAAAAAAATAAATTGGAAATGGATGTCGAAAGTATAAAAATAAAATTTCTGACATTTTAAAATGAGTTCAGTGTGTAATTTTTTAATGCAAGTAGGTATATATTTTATTTTTTATTCCAGTTGTGAAGTTAATTTTTGTTTTATAGTAAAAAAATAATGTACTGCTGTACATGGTATTCCATTCAAGAATTACGCTTTGAGATCACTTCTGAACCTTTGAAAATGACGAAAAAAATAATTTATGCCAATAATATCTATTCCGAATCTAGTTTTGTATATCCAAAAATAACAAAGTTACCGTGCGACTACCACCGTATTACAGAAAATCAACTGTTAATATCTTCAAACAATTGAGTTTGGGTTAAAAGTAGTAGTGGAATTAATTATAGAATTACTAACTGTAGGGGTGCGAATACGAATCTGAATAAAAAATTACCCGGTAGGTATACACAACAAGTCACCAACCACTACAATACACTAAAATAAGATCAATTAACATCTTATTTGAGAATCTATCAAAATAAGAATGTTCGCTTATTTATATATTTACGTCGATTAGGTAAAACTACTACTAGTACAGAGTTTTGATTTCTGTGTTACTGGCTGACACAAAATACTACGAGAGTACGTATGCACTGAGTACAAAAATGGAAAGTAGGAGTAGCGACACACGTCAGGAGAGTATAACACATGCTCTCCTGGGTGGCTCCCGTACCAAGGCATTAGCCAGACGATAATCCAGTAAAGGTCAAAGTATTATATTTCAATTTAGAGATATGCAACCTATACCAAATTATTATAATGCATGTTTTTTGGAATATAGTATTAGGTTTTAATCCACCTCTGGGATGCCGCCCAGAATTCCTATGATAGGTCTACATTTGTATTTTTTTCATTAATTAAAATTATTCTAGAAGTGTACTTATTTTTATTTCTTTTTGTAAATGTATCTGCAATTATTAATGTAAAATTATATGATATAAAAGTACATAAATAATTATTTATTATTATTTCTATTATTATAATTACAAAATATAAACAAAATAGTAAGTAAATACATACTTAAAATATATATATCAAATCAAAACACTATTACAAATTTCACGGAGGGTTTTTGCCGTTTTTATATATCCGCCGCTGAATAATTTTGCTCTTGACTATACCTTCACTCAAGCAGTTTATAGCCGGCTTAGTTACGGTGTGATTCCCAGTAGAGGCAGCACTTCCTTGCTCCATTTCTACTGACAAAGGTACTTATTTAGAAAATTATTTTTAACAAAATGGTACGGAATAGAAATATGAAACTTGCTGAGCATAATTATGAAGGTTCATTCTAGAAGCCTTGTATGAATTTTACCGATTTATGTCCATAATTATGGAGCTAGTCACATTCAAATTTTACCTATATTTACAGTGTATATTTTTCCTACATGAAGTGAAAATTAATTAAAATAAGATACATGTCTCCTCTAGTGCACCTTCATCTACCGCTCTTCCAAATTTGGTGTAATTTGACCAAACCGTATGGACGAAATATATTTTGAAAAACTATCTTACAAACACAAGTCGAATTAGCCCTCTTAACGGTTAGAAGGTACATTCATGATATTTTGAAAGAGCATGTGGTGGTTTTGCGGGTTTTTCTGGTGAGCAATTTCTTTCAATGTACGATAATGCTCTTCGCATATGACCAGAATTGTTAGAAACTACCTCCATGAAGACGGCATTGAAGCCTTAGGCTGGCCAGCACGTAGTCCTAACCTAAATCCTATAGAACATGTGTGGGAAATGCTGGAAAGACGGATCAATAATCGAATATTTATATTACTAATATATTTATATTATTAATATTTATATTACTGTAAAGTTAAAATTAAAGTTAGTGTAAGAAAAACACTCTCCTACTTAAAGTATCAGAAAATTTTAAACCTAATTTACTCAATGGATAGAAAATAACTAACAGAGATGAAAACGAAAATTGACGCAATGTAATGTTAGATAAGTTTATCTGGAAATAAATTAGATGTGAAGAAATTGATAATTAGATTGAATTAACTTGGAATGCTAACCCATTACCGAGTCAAGAATCATAAGAGATGCCATAGAACTGGAAAAAGATTGTTTTAAAATGACTCTGCTGGTCACGAGCCATTGACAGTTTAAAATTATTTTAAAATGACTACTAAAATTTATTTACCTACGTACACATATATAGACAAATATTTATAATGATAATAGTAAATGACATACTGTAAATAAATAAAGACTTTTCCGTTGCTTGAAAATACAAAAGAATATATCAACCCTGCCTTGCCACTGTTGTGTCGCGCTGAGATCCTGGGCACTCGTATGTTGACATGCCTTGGAATATCTGGACGGTCCAAAATATGATTAACAATTTTGTATTAAACATAACTAGATGTAAGTATAAATCTCCGTTTTGACAATTTTATGAGGTCAAACTGTGTTAATAATGAATTATGAGAAAACGTCTAGGAGGATATATGCCTTCTAATACATATACTGCAGATTTCAAAAATCGTCTTTGTATTCCCTCAAAAGTTGCTACATAAGTAACGCAGATTGGGTTCCAGGTTATCGATGCATATTCTAATTTTAATCTAATGAAGGAGTAAACATGTTAGAGAACCATTTTGAGTTTCTAATGACAGAACCTAAACATTTAATTGCAGATGAAGTGGGAAAAGAATGTTAGTATAGTATCAAAAGTTACTCCAAGATCTTTTATATGTATAATCAGGCCTGTTCAATGATGTACCGCCCAATTTATAATCAAAAACAACAGATTTTTTTTCTTGGGAATGAGATAACATTAAACTTGGGAGCATTTACTGGTAAATTGTTATTTTATATACCTACAGTAAGAATTTATTTAATTAAGTACATCTTGCAACAGTTCACACGCTTCATACGAATTTACACACACAATAGCTTAAGATCATCTGCGTAAATAACATAACATAACATAACATAACATAACATAACAGAACATAACATAACATAACATAACATAACATAACATAACATAACATAACATAACATAACATAACATAACATAACATAACATAACATAACATAACATAACAAGTACCAGAGAAATTAAACAATCCCCGAATACAAAGCCGACATACAACGAATCCCCACGCACATTGCCAGTGCCGGTGGCGAGATTTAAACCAGCAGGAAAATGGAAAGATTGTCTAGTCATACTTGCCATCGCGTGGTCTAGCTGACTACTCCACCTATCGGGGAGTCATTGATGAACATCATAAATAGGATAGGTCCAAAGGCCGAAGCTTGAGGTACCCCAGATAATTGCAAAAACTTTTCCGACCTGTAATCATGGTACTGAATAAACTGATATCTGTTTTTCAAATATAAAGAGAAAAGCTGCACGAGAGGGATAGATGTTTTGGAAGTATCCAATTTGTTCAATAAAATTCCATGGTCAAGACGATCGAATGCTTTAGAAAATCAGTATACATAACATCAATTTGGCTATGTTGGTCAAGTTTATCACTAATTAACTTATATTTAGACATAAAATATGTCACCGTGAGCATACCCTTCATGTTTTTCACATATTATCCAACCATACCCATGATAGTAGATAACAATATGCAAAAAATAATTTAGTACAATGGCAGATGCTAGTAATAGGCCTGCAATTCGTTATGTCATTTCAATTGTCTTTTTTATAAACTGGGCACACCTTAGACAGTTTCCACAACTCTGGAAAACATGACGTTGTTATAATTAAATTAATAGAACTGTCAGAGGAGCAATAAAAACCGATGCACAATCCTTAATTAAGACGCAAATAGTCCAGTCCCATAGCACAAATTGGTTTAAGTTGTTTAATCGCCTTAACAACTTCATCCTGAGTAATGAATGGAATATCCATTATATTAATATTTTGGTTTAGGGATACGTGAAATTAACAACCGAAAGTGCAAATGACTCAGTAAAAATAATTTTATATTAGTTATTCATTATAATGGTTCTCTGAAAATAATCTTATTAAATAAATATATATCCTTAGAAGCAACTTTTAAACAAAATTAAGTTATTGTATTGTAGTGTACTATTTCATAACTTTGGAAACTATACATTTTTCCTAATTAATAAATTATAGGAAATGTTTTCTTTTTTGTAGATATTTTCTCTCACTAAGTAACAGTGTTTATTTTTTGCAACATTATGAATAAAATATTAAATTAGTGATTGAACACGTAATGTAATAATCGTACTGATTTTATAATCAATTCAATCAGAATCAACTTGTCACCCCAACATATTAATAAAAAATCGTAATTTCGACTCTGTATTAATCGCTAATGCGTGTACTATTTTCTCCTATAATTGCCACGAACTCATTAATCAACTGCAGGGGTGTCTGGTATCTTTATTTACTCTTTTATCAGTCTAAACCATTGCATTGGCTTGGATCATCTGTTCTGTTTACACATGACCTGTTTGTCATATATTTATTAGCAAACTGCTAGCACACATTCTTCGTAATGGTGATTTAGTAGAAAATTAATTTAGACCCCTTGCATTTCGAAATGGTCCGAAATGACATTGAATTGTTCGTAATTCTGTTAGGGGAATATTTTGTTTAGCAATTACTGTATTATTACGGTCTAAAACTGCTTAAAAAGCAGATTTGGGGAATGCATTGTTAAAATTAGTTCCATTTTATGACCACTCACCCCTTCAAACAACAACGGTTGATTATTCCGTAAATGTCCTACTGGTAAATTAGATAAATGGAAATACAATTTGGAAATAACAGGAAGTTTAATTGGAATTTTTTTTAATTAAGTTGAATTGTTAAAAGTTTTAAGTATTAGGAAATTTTTATTATTTCTTTGACTTGGCAGCAGTCATCTCTTCCACACGAATTCTGCTACAAATAAAATCCTACGGTAAATATTATTTGCCGTTTTTACTCATGCAGAATGTTGGAGTATAATTTAGGTCAAGGAGTTAACAGAATTTATTTAATCAACATTCATAGATCTGATAAGATTTGTTAGATATTATATTAATGGAGGAGTGTTTTTAACAAACGGTAAAAAAATAATTACTGTAATTTTGAATTTTGTCATTTTCAGAGAATTTTAAAAGGGTCCAAATTAAGTAAGCAAGTCTTGTTACAGTATAGTAAACTTTTTTTTAACATAACTCATATATATTTAATGCAAGACTTTGACAACAGTAATTGTGCACTTATAGTATAGCGTGTGAGACAAGCCGAATCCAAGACTAGAATCACATATTAAAATAATGTTGTAAAATTGAAAAAACATGAAAAAAGAAATTGTGAATTCTTTTGAATTTCTTTGCTTTTATCACTATTAGCATGTGTTTAATTAGCTTTGTTTTTGCAGCGGTTGATGATGTCATATCTGTGGACCGTCAGAAATACTCGACCAGCTCTTTTCAAATATTTTATTCCTGGAGGTTTTTAATAACTAACCGAGCGACTACCTCTGATGATCCACAAACGATCACCAACCGCTGCAGAAATAAAGCTTTAACATATAATTTTATATTTTATTTATTTAAAAGTATTTTAAACACAATCAGTGACATTTCTTATCGAATCAAAGTTAGAGAATAACAATTTTAGGACTAGAATAAAAAGAAATGGACAGTAAAACATCAAAAAGTTTCTCAATAAACATTTCATTCGCATCTGGATTCTGATATTACATGATAACACATCAGACTATTGATTCATAACATATTCACAAAAGAGAACAATTTTCTGAATGGATTTTCTTTGACGTTTTACTGCAATGTTGTGCCTGCAGGATTATAGACGCGTAGGAAACTTGCATTTCGTATTACTTTTAAAAATATAGTCGCAGAGCAAAGGAAAACGATATAGAGTGAGCACTGTTTCAAGTTGAACAGTCGATAAAAGTAGCACAAATAATGGTTAAGGTGCCCGTCGGGAAAAATTTTGCTGATACATACTCTCTCCAAACTTCGTGTATGGCTTCATTGGACCTAGTCTGACAGCATTTTCCTCTATCATTTTTTTTGTTTTTGGGGCGTTTTCCCGCTAGATTTTCCGAAACATGTCATTTTGACGGCATATAAAAAATGTATAGATACTGTTATTTTTCCAAGTAGAATAGCTTAAAAACGTGAATTGAAACGTGAAAAAATAATTGTCTGACAATAAATGTGGGTCATTGGGCGTGTCCGCTATCTCGAACATGTCGGACAAACGACTATAAGAAAATTTATTAATAACCAGCTGATTTTCGCTGTATTAATTTATTAAAACATACAAAAACAAGTTTTCATATTGTTTGACGAAAATTATTTTCCGATTTCCCAGTATGACGCGTCAAAGTTGTCGTTTTCATGACAGCAAAAAATTTATTCATAACCTTCAGACATTGGAAAATTATATGCAGAAAATAGGTATTTAATTTGTGGTATAAGTATCTGACAAATACAGTGGGGCATAACGAGAGTCTGACAAAAAAAACATAATTTTCCAGTAGCGGCCGTCGAAGTTAGGGCGATAAAAAAAATTAAATTTCGTTTAGTCGAGAAGACGGTTAAAAAAGATACGGTATTTCAACTTACTTATTTTATAATCTTTATTTTGAATTTTTTGAACTCTTTTAGACTATCTGAATTCGACTCACCCAAGTTTTAAGTTCGATAATATAGAAAAATACGTAAAACTTTTTGTAGAAAAAAGTAGCGAAAAATTGTCTTTTAGTACGTTTAAAATCGCTATATCTCCGGTACTACTAGTCAGAAAATTTTCATCCAGGGCCCAAACTATATTGAAAAAATCAGCTTGTTATTTATAAATATAGCCTCAATATACAGTGTGGAAATTAAGTAACGCACAAATTCAGGAATTCCGTTGATATTAATTTTTTGGAAAAAATCTCGAAGGGGTATAGCGATTTTGACTTCAGCAAATATTTTCAGTCTATTTTCAGTTTCTTATGTCATTTATTTTTTAAGTTATGACGTCATCGACTTTTTTTTTAAATGACAACCTATATTTTTTATTATTGATTTTGGTAGTAGTTTTTATTCCGGTTCCGACCGTATAAAATTTTCGATATGTTATTATTTGGAAAAATCGAGAAAAACAGTCTTAAATTTCAAATAACAAAAATTCATTAAATTGGGAAAATTTATCTAGTTGCCGGTGTATCACATTAGTTCGATTTTTCAACCATTTGTATAATTTCAAAATAAAAACGAATGTGCCATCGATAACTTTCCGTCAAACTTAGGCAACTGTATACATATGAATGTAACATCCAAGCGTAGCTTGACAAAAAAAAAAAAAAAAAAAAATAAAAAAATTACAAAAAAAAAGGATTTTTTCCCCCCGAAAAAAATTTTTAATTTTAAAAAAAAAATAAAAAAAAAAAAAAAAAAAAAAAAAAAAAAAAAAAAAAAAAAAATTTTTTGGGGGGGGAAAAAACCCCCCTTGGGGCCCAAAAGGGGGGGAAAAAAAAAAAAAATTTTTTCCAAAAAAAAAAAAAAAAGTTTTTTTTTGGTTTTATAAAATAAAAAAAGCGAAAATCGGCTGGTTATTAAAAAATTTTTTTATAGTCGTTTGTCCGACATGTTCGAGATAGCGGACACGAGTTATAGATTCCAGCACCCCTTGACTTCCAGCTGAGATCAGCATCTCAACGTCAGAGCAGTAGATAAGAAAAGTTTATTTAGCTTCGCGGAACGCCGCTACTCCAGTTTAATTATATTCAGTTGAATTGTAAACATAATTTTAATAAAGTTTGCTACTTAAATTTGTAACTGTTTTACACTTGTGAAAATAAATTGTTTTTAAAAAGTGGTTTTTCGGTCGGAAAAACATTATTGGCGCAGTCGGTAGGATTTACGGAAAAGTCCTTTTGTGATACTTTTCTTCGTTTTTCAACGATTAACGTAAAGAACAGCCCCGGACCAGCATCGAGCCAGGCCCAGGATTCAAGATTTTCCAAGTGTTAACAAGTGCAACGGTTGAAGAATGCATCGAGCATCGCTGATACTGTAAGTAGCAATCATTGTTTATTCCTTTCCCTGCCTAAAATCAATCGTGACACTTAGTGCAAAATAGGATAAACCTAGTTAAGTGTAGTTTTAAGAGCATTGAAATCAAAGAAACAATTGAAAGAATTTTTTTTAAATTTATTTAACTCATCTTCGACAATAAAACCATTCTCTAAATATCAATTTTTATTGTAGAATAAAATTTTAACATCATTTATATAGAAATTCTAACATTCGACGAAGTCACAATAATTTATCTAAGTACAATTTCCTAGAATTATCTTTGCTAAGAATAAATTGCAAAAGTGATTACATTACATATAACGTTCCAGCGTTGAATTTATCTCGTATTCAAACAAATACGTTTCTAAGCCTCTAAAAGTTGACAATTTTATGCACATAAATTAAATAATTTCATATACTGTGTGTTTATTATTATCTGACTTTACATTTATTATTCCTCTTGTAAAATTTATAAACGTAAATACTTGTAAATTTTATCATATTGTCCACATTACTAAACTTCTAATCAAAAGTATTTTTGCCTAATTTACCTGAAATGGCTCCACCATCGGTACCGGCATTACCACCACCAGTATTTGACGTAAAAACGCTATGTATTTTGCCACACTTCGATGGCAACCCTAGTGAGTTGTATGATTTTATTAAAGTTTCGGTAACATTATTAAACCACTATTTTGACACTAGACCTGACCACATCGGCTGTATACAGAATGTTTTAATTTTACAAGGTATTATTAGTAAATTGAAAGGTCGTGCAAAAGAAGTCGTTTCAATTTATGGTTGCAATGATTGGGAGCAAATAAAAGATACGCTTATTCAAAATTTCGGAGACCAACGTGATGAAAATTCATTAACTAGAGACCTTGTAAATTTAAGACAGTCTCCAAATGAGACTCCTAGACAATTTTATGAAAAGGTAATGGGATTATTAAATATCATTAATAACTATGTCGAACTTCACAATAGTGTTAACGCAATAAAGGAAAGTAAAAGGAGTTTTTTCAACCAACAAGCTTTAAAAACATTTCTAGCCGGGCTTCGCGAACCCATGGGATCCACAGTACGCGCTATGAGACCACAAACTCTAGCTGTGGCAATACAGTACATTCAAGAAGAAGTAAATATTAGGTATTTACAAAGAAATCACGTCGGCACTCAAGACACACCACAAAGAAGACTTACTCCAGAAACTCCAAGACCACAGTTGCAGCAGAATTTCACACCAAGATTTCATCAAACAGGTCCTGCACCAAGATTTTACCAACCAAACTTTGCACAACAACCCCGTGCCAATCACTTCCAAAATCAAAATCAATCAAGATTTCCTCAAGGGCCCATTCATATTAGACCCAACATGAATCTTCAACAGCAACGTTTTCCAACAAATCAACAAGTATTCGGAAAACCAGTGAATGTATGGAAACCAAACCCCCACGCTTCTCAACAACTACCACGGCCCACACCGATGAGCACAACAACATCCCTACCTAGAACATTCTCTCGACAATATCCTGCACAAAACCAACAACCACAAGGACAGAAATTTGGCACCGAACAACTTTTCAATATAGAACAAGGAGACCCAACTGCAGAAGATGAATACCTAGAGGAACTCGAAGAAGCATATGGCTACCACTATCTCCAGGAAACGCCGACAGAAATTGCCGAAAACGCATCTGAAGAACAAGACGAAAATTTTCCCTACGACACGTACCCGAACAACGAAACATAGTCGAACTACACATGTATACTAATAAAAGAGAGCTTCCGTATATCGAAATAAAAAATCCACCTCTAAAACTTTTATTAGATACCGGTGCTACTAAATCATTTTTAAATCCCCAAATAGGATTTAAACACTATAAGGACAAATTAATACATGAACCTTTTGTAGTTACTTCCATATTTCAAAATCATTCGCAGGAATATTGCGTTAATATTCCGACCTTTTCAGAATTTAATTCCGACTCAGACTTAAAGTTTTATTTGTTTAAATTTCATGATGTATTTGACGGTTTAATCGGTTTAGATAACTTAAAATTATTAAATGCTCAGATTAGTTTTCCACAATCAAAATTAATTACAAATCATTCAACCCTACCTATTAAATATTACGAAACTCGAACGTCCCAAATTTATTCAACAACCTTAAAGCCAAACACTATAACAAAAGTTAGACTTCCAGTCGATAAAAACGGTACTATAATTATACCCTCGCAAGACGTACAAGGTGCAAAAATCAATGAAACCTTGACGGATGCTAACAATTATTTTGCATATGCAGAATTAATTAATGACAGCGAACACGAACTTCAAATTTCATTAAAGGAACCCATAAGAACCTCTTGCATAGACTTAGAAGAATTTCACCTCTACTCAGCCGAAATTTTACCCCTGGACACACAAGATGTACAAATTCACCAACTCATCCGCACAGATCATATGAATGAAGAAGAAATGACACAAATATTAAAATTATGTCAAAAATATACAGACATATTTCATCAAGAGAACTTACCCCTAACTTTTACAAACCAGGTTAAACATCAAATAAAAACTAAGGATGAAATCCCCGTTTATACAAGATCGTATAGGTATCCGCATGTCCACAAAACGGAGGTCAAAAACCAAATTTCTTCCATGTTAGACCAAGGCATTTTAAGGCCCAGCAACTCACCATGGTCATCACCCATATGGGTAGTGCCGAAAAAGCCAGACGCCTCAGGAAAAGTTAAATGGCGCATCGTGGTCGACTACAGGAAGATCAATGAAAAAACCATCGATGATAGGTACCCGATACCGAATATCACGGACATCCTTGACAAACTTGGGAAATGCCAATATTTCACCACGCTGGACCTCGCTAGCGGATTCCATCAGATAGAAATGGCACCGGAAGACATCCAGAAAACAGCATTCAATGTGGAAAATGGCCACTTCGAATATACCAGAATGCCATTCGGCTTGAAAAACGCGCCAGCCACTTTTCAGAGAGTGATGGATAACGTTTTAAAGGGACTCCAAAATCACAATTGCCTTGTATACATGGATGATATCATCGTATACTCGACATCGTTACAGGAACATATTCTAAATTTATCTAAAGTTTTTCAACGATTAAGAGAATCCAACCTTAAAATACAGTTGGATAAATCTGAATTTTTACAGAAACAAGTTGCATTTTTAGGCCACATCGTGACACCAGAGGGTATAAAACCCAATCCCGAAAAAATAAAAGCAATTGTGAAATATCCGATACCCAGAACAACGAAACAAATAAAGGGCTTCCTCGGACTATTAGGCTATTACAGGAAGTTCATTAAGGATTTCGCCAAAATTACCAAACCGCTTACACTTTGTTTGAAGAAAGATTCGAAAATAGAGCACACCCCGGAATTTATCGCGTGTTTTGAGACTTGTAAAAACTTATTGATAAACGAACCTCTGCTACAGTACCCTGATTTTTCTAAACCGTTTAACCTTACGACCGATGCGAGCAACTACGCAGTCGGGGCTATCTTATCGCAAGGCCCTATCGGTAGCGACAAACCTATAGCTTTCGCGTCACGAACCCTTAACGATTCGGAAATAAACTATTCGACCATCGAAAAAGAAACGCTCGCGATCGTGTGGGCGACCAAATATTTCAGGCCCTATCTGTTTGGCCGAAAATTTAAAATTTTGACGGATCATAAACCACTCCAGTGGTTGTTCTCTCTAAAAGAGCCGAACAGTAAACTGGTAAGATGGCGCCTCAAGCTCGAGGAATTCGACTACGATATTTGTTATAAAAAAGGAAAGAAAAACACTAACGCTGACGCATTGTCGCGCATAGAAATCAACACGAAAGAAATGACACCCCTTCAAAAATTTATTCAAAATTTCAACGCCGAAATGTCATCACATGGAGACGAAGGTCAAGTCGACGATGCATCCCTCTATAACAACAAAAGCAGCACAGCGGCAGATTTAGAAGACGAACAAGAAAAAATTACCAATCAAACCGACGATGACGAAACCAATCACTCAAATCAAGAAGAACCCGTATTAACTATTCCAATATCGGAGAAACCCGTAAATTGTTATGCCAACCAAATAATATTCAAAACAATTCTTTACGGTACCGCCATACCAAAAATAAAGAAACTTTTTCTGAACAAAAAAAGATTAACTGTTTCCATCGGACTTGACAAGTTTGCATCCAACGTTGTTAATTTCTTTAAAGACTACATACCCCCTAAAACTAAACATGCTATTTATTTCGACAACAACGACAAATATCAAGAAGTTTGCGAAATATTAAGGCAATCATTTTTAAACTCCTCTTTCGACTTAGTTAAATGTAATACCTTACTACGAGACATAACTTGTAAAGATGAACGTAAAGAAATTATTCAAAAACACCACGAAAGTAAAACAAATCACCGTGGCACTCTCGAAACCGAAACCCGAATTAAACTAGCCTATTATTGGCCTAAACTTAAAGAGGACGTACAAGACTATATAAACCAATGCGACATTTGCCAGATTAACAAATATGACCGAAATCCGAGTAAACCTAAATTCATGATTACACCTACTCCCACAAAACCGTTCGAAATTGTACACGTAGACGTATTCCAAACCGAAAAACAAAAATTTGTAACTTTAATCGACTCCTTTTCAAAATACGCTCAGGCATACCCAGTAGACGGAGCTTGCAGCATTAATATCATTAAAGCCCTTCTAATTTACATTAATCATCACGGCCTACCACACTTATTTGTTGCGGATAGCGGAGGTGAATTCAAAAATAAAATGATTCAGGAATTTATGGAAACCCATAAAACTGCGATTCATTACACAACACCCGGTAACTCGCAATCGAACGGACTAATCGAAAGGTTTCATTCCACACTAATTGAACACCTACGGGTACTCAAACATGACAAAACTACTTCAGACGTTAAAGAATTAATGTTGTATGCAATTTTGGGCTACAATAATTCTATACATTCAATAACGAAACAGAAACCAATCGACGTTATAAATGGTCACCTAACAACTAGAGATCCTTTTGATATAGAACTTGATAATACCTTACTAAACAATTATATATCTCAACATCGCGAAAAGACAAAAGAACTCTATGCGAAAATACATAACTGTTCTCTACACAAAAAAACTACAGCCATAAATAACTTAAACAAAAAAAGACAAGAGCCAATTACATATAAACCCAAGCAAAAGGTTTACGTCAAAAGGTTTAGCAAAATACGAAATAAAATGTATCCAAAATACACACCCAAAGTAGTTACAAAAGACAATAAAATAACTATCGATATACCCGGAACTACTAGACATAAAAGATTTATAAAAAAATATTCCAGCCAAACAAACTGACAAAAATGTATCCTTACAGGTTGACGCACATCCTAGTACAAGTGCAACCCCAGGAAATACGGATAAGTAATCTAGAAACTAACCCTGGAATTATCCCACTAAAACTCGGACAAGCTCGAATTCAAACAAGCCTACACGACTTTGTACATTACTATGACCTAAAACCTATATCGCGGGAAATTGAAACAATTACCCTACAATACGAATCAATAACAAAAGCAATAAATAACTGTCACCCGTACTTTTCAAATCTGCAGAATTTCGATTTAAGTCTGAAATACCAACTTAAGAGCGCGAAACGAAAATTAGCCACTATTTATCCAACTCATCGAACTAAACGCGGACTAATAAACGGATTAGGAAGCATAGTAAAAGCTATATCAGGTAACTTAGACCAAGAAGACGCCGAAAGGTATAATAGGGCAATCGAAAGTTTACAAGACAATCAAGAAAATATTGTCCAAAATCTTAACTCACATATTTCCATTACACGCGATTTAATAGAAAACTTTAATTCAACAGTTTCATTACTAAGTCATAATCAGAATGAAATCACAGAGGAAATAAATAAAGTAAGCTCAGATCTAAAGAAATTTACGATCGATTTTAATCATTACTTGAGAGCCAGAAACGTACTTGACCAATTGAACCTAGCATTACAAACCACCTTGCAATTACTCACAGATATAGAAAATTCAATAACATTTGCAAAAATAGGCATTTTACATAACAGTGTAATAAGCTTTGAAAACTTAGATTCAATCGTTAATATAATGTTAAACCATCATCCGCCAGAACAATTACTTTATGTTCAGAAGGAAGAACTAATAAAGTACTACAAAGTAATTACAGTAGATGCCTACTACTCGGAACATAGGATAGTCTTTATTTTGCATTTTCCTCTCATACATTCCAAAATCTTTACTCACTATCACTTGTACTCTATACCCACGAAAAATCTCACAACCATCATACCACCCTCACCCTTCCTAACAATGAACGCTGAACTCTATCAGTATGACAGTACGCGTTGTATGCAATTGGAAACCACGTACTTGTGTAGGAGCAATTTGATAATCCAAGATGACGATAGGAAAGACTGCATATTTCAAATATTACAATTAAATAATAAAGCAGCTAATTGTCAACATACAAAAATCACGATGACCACACCCTTGATTGAGCAATTAACAGAAGCTCACTATATTGCTATATTTCCAAACCAGACGAAGGTCCTAACAAAATGTACTACCACAGAAATGCAAACTCTACAAGGAGTGTACCTATTCCAACTTCCCAGAGGATGCCAATTCGAAACTCTAAACCTCGTTTATCTAAACACAAAAACGGAAATACAAGAACAACCCCTAACTCTACCGAATATAGAAACGGCAATTATTCAAGACCCGGAAGAATACCATCTCAATATTGACAAAATTCCCTTGGACGGACTTCAAAAAAATACATCAAAACCAAAAGAAGCTCCTTCCCTTCTCTATCACGAGAAATCGAGAAAGTTCTACCCACTTCTGGACCACACCATTATTCATTATTGGTACAATACTAATAATAGTCACTATTTACAAATGCAGAAGAAGATTGACGCAAGAAAAGAAGACCGCAACCGAACGACGGGAAGTTTTCTTTCAACCCCATAAAACTTCTGCTAAGGAGGGAGGAGTTATAGATTCCAGCACCCCTTGACTTCCAGCTGAGATCAGCATCTCAACGTCAGAGCAGTAGATAAGAAAAGTTTATTTAGCTTCGCGGAACGCCGCTACTCCAGTTTAATTATATGCAGTTGAATTGTAAACATAATTTTAATAAAGTTTGCTACTTAAATTTGTAACTGTTTTACACTTGTGGAAATAAATTGTTTTTAAAAAGTGGTTTTTCGGTCGGAAAAACATTATTCACGCCCAATGACCCACATTTATTGTCAGACAATTATTTTTTTCACGTTTCAATTCACGTTTTTAAGCTATTCTACTTGGAAAAATAACAGTATCTATACATTTTTTATATGCCGTCAAAATGACATGTTTCGGAAAATCTAGCGGGAAAACGCCCCAAAAACAAAAAAAAAATGATAGAGGAAAGTGCTGTCAGACTAGGTCCAATGAAGCCATACACGAAGTTTGGAGAGAGTATGTATCAGCAAAATTTTTCCCGACGGGCACCTTAACTATAATGTTGTGTATGGATTGTGCCCGTTCAATATTCCACATAAGAAATCTAGAGGTATAGTTTGTTGCAGAAATACTGTGCACATAAATTGGCCACAAAAAACTGCCACAAAAACTTCAAAACCAGAGCTCTCACATGCCGGCAAGGCCTAACTAGGGGCATACAGAGCCGTACTTCAAATTTCCGTGTATTACAACGAACACAATAATACAACAGATTTAGAAGTAGTGTCTTAGATAAATAGATATTTGATACAGAATCTTACTCTATTGTACTCTAACTTAAAATCTAATTCTAAATTAAAATTAGCAAGTAATTCTCTTGTTGCTCAGTTTCGCCAATAGTTTAACGTACTAAATTATTATTGTTGCCTAGCATTTCGCTCATATTGCCCTGCCTGAATTAATTTATAAACAATTCGTTCTGGAATATCTGTTAAATAGGCTGTTTTTTCCACGGCTCCTGTTTCTCTTTCACATTCTTTCATATTTCTGTGAACATTTAAAGCAATTTTTTTGTGACTACTGGCATGCTGTTTTAAAACATTTGTGAAACATTACCATCCTCCACATCTTCCTGACATTCTTTGCTGGTGGTGGGTTGAGGAACTTCTCAAGGCCTGAACATTTTTCCAGTATTATTTTATCACAGCCATTTGTAAACAGGAAACACCCGAACAATCACCGCCCGCCAATATTGTATAAGATTGTATAAGATATACTTAAACGCAGAGGAAAATTTCACCTACATACCTGTTAAACACTTACACACAATCTACTAAAATATATAATGTAAACACAAACTGTATAATACACACTTGTAGCGCTGACACCCCGATGAAAATTCCTAATCTAATTCTTAAAAGCAATATAAAATACTCTTGAAAATACCACCTACTGACCTACTAGAATATTTTATTAACCCACCTAGTACTGATACACTTCCTTCGCCCGTCGCAAAACTGGTAAATTCCAAAATCGACCCTACATACGAAGGATGACGAGGGAGAGGGAACAAAGCGACCGCGAAGATAATCGGTGTGTTGTTTGTAGGGGCGAATCGCGCACTATTATTAGAAGGCTTAGGGAATCTTAGTTAAAATAAGTAGGTATGTTTCTTATTTTAATCATGTCAGAACATACTTTACATAAGAATAATGATGATTTATGTATTAAATAATACGTCATATTTATTATTTAACATGGTGTAAAAAATAAAGCATGCCCTACTCTCGCTTCTAATAACTGTCGGTAGCTGGGTCGGCAACGTATGAATTTTTTATATGCACAGTGTTTCTGTAATAAACTATACATCATTTGCTTTCCTTTAACGCCTGCTCGAATTGATTCAGTTCTCACTGTATACGAATTTGTTATATAGAAAAGCCGTTCTTCAGACACCTGATGTTTTTATCCTTTCTTCTACTGACAGTTAATTATCAGAATTAATAGTTTTACGCTAGAAAGTAAATAAGCAACGTCGCAAGAATATAAAAATAAATAAACTTGTAAAACAATGCTTGAACAAAAGTCATGTACCTCACATTTAAAATTTCTTAAAGTAACAAATAATGGATATTTAATGTGATAAATAAATTTTTAAGCATGCTACATAATGCAAAATTAGAATTTATCTGCGAAATAACACCGATGAAAGCAGAATATCTTATAGATAATAGGTCCGTTTTACCACCAGTCTTAGCTAACCGTTTTACGGTTACGGCGGCTGCATTGAATAAAATTATTACCTATTTTATTAACGCAGTGTAACCGTAAAACAACTTAGGTTACCTAACTAAGATTAGGGTAGGAAGAAAGCAGCTGGTATCACTGAATAAAATGTCAGAGGACAGAAGTTGTATACACTCAACTGACTGATGGGAAAAACAGAGAAGGCAATAGAATACATATACTTTATGTTTTTGATGCTTTAAATTTTTTATCTTCAGTTCGAATAGCACAGGGATAGATAACTTATTGGTACAGTCGTACATAGCCATTTCCTAAGTCGTATAACTTCGAGACGTATTTCAGTCTATCAAATTTTTCGGTGCTGGTGAAAGACAACAATAATGTATAATATACAGAGTAT
This sequence comes from Rhamnusium bicolor, assembly GCA_029963845.1. Classification (NCBI taxonomy): domain Eukaryota; kingdom Metazoa; phylum Arthropoda; class Insecta; order Coleoptera; family Cerambycidae; genus Rhamnusium; species Rhamnusium bicolor. The sequence continues at coordinate 638,970 of JANEYF010003013.1, read as the reverse complement.
TAACTAGTGTTCGCTGTTTTATTTAATGTAGAACGATTTTGAGGCTGTTTTTCATTATTCGAAGTGCTGAACAGACTATCGATATTTCCATTCGAGCATAGAAGTGTTTTAGCTGTGAACAAAGTAGATATATTTGAGTCCATAAATCATTTAGTCATTCGATTCATACAGATTAGGAATAATAGAAATCCCAAGATAGCTTTGAGGGATAGTGATTTAAAAGAATATTTGGCGCTGTTTATATACATACATTCTCCAGTTGAATATGGAAAGCTAACAGCGAAAGTGAGAGAAACTGAAATGGGAAAGCGGTGGCTAATCTTCTAATATCGCATAGTTTTCAAATAATTAGTCGCAAAAGACAGAGTAAAATTTTGAAAAGATCAGACAGTGTAGTAACTGTAATAACTTTAGTTTTCAGTTATCACTCACAATTTGAGCACTGTTTATGTTGTCAAATGTCTAAAGTGAAAGCCATACTGGTTTATGTTCGGCAGGTAATTTGTCAATATTTTTAGCAATATAACTTCAATCTCTTGTCAAAACTGTAGAGAATAGATACTGAATGGAATGCATCGAGGAAGAGCCATTTTCATTTTTGGAAAACGGTCTCATGGCAACATAATTATATATTTGCATCACATTGGAAATTGTCAAGAATTATCCCAGTTTTTAAGAAAGGAGATAGATCAGAACTTAGTAATTATCGTCGTATTGTGATAATAAACAACTTTGCTGATTTTAATCGTCTTGAAAATCAATTCCGAAGTGAGCCCAACAATTATTCCGAAAAATTTTTTATTCTTAACGATGGAACGGAAATTAATGTTTTGGCTCGAGTAGAAGTTGATAAGACTGTTTCTTTAAGGCAAATTGGGTTTGAATTGGAATTCAGTCACCAAACAGTAAGCAGAATTTTGCACAAATACCATTATAAATCTTTTAAATACCAATTGCACCAGCACTTGTACGAAAATGATTACGAACGTAGGATAGAATATTGCAATTAGATTTTGCAGAATAACATGCAGTCAAACAATGATTTTTTGGGAACGAGTCTAGGTTTACAAATTTGGGATTATTTAATTGACAAATTACAGAATATTGGTCACAAGAAAATCAAAATTTATTACGGGAAGGTAACTTTCAAGTGCGGTTCGGTTTCAATGTTTGGCTTGGAATAATCGGTAGTAGAATCATTTTTCCAATAATATTTGAAGAAGCCCTGACTGGTCCAGATACTTGAGATTTCTGCAAAATGAAAGTTTAGCTGAATTACCTTTCCATTTACGGCAGGGAATGTATTTCCAACAAGATGGCGCTCCTCCCTATAATTCAATGATAGTAATTATTGATTACCTTCAACGGAGATTAGGAGAAAACGTAATTTCGGCGAATGGTCCTGTGAGGTGGCCTCCAAGGTCACCTGATTTAATACTCTTTGATTTCTTTGTTTGGGGTCATTTAAAAAATATTGTCTACGCAACCGCAGTTATAACCAGTAAAGACCTGGAGCTACGAGTAAGACGCGCAATTAATAGCATAACGGCCCCGCAATTGGCGAACGTTCTTCGAGAAACAGCTATGTGAGTTCAGAAGTGCATTGACGTTAATGGACAGCATTTTGAACAATTTTTGTAATGTTTTGTGTTCATTTTTTGTATTCTAAAACCACCTTATGTATAACAAGATAATTAGAACAAAATTGTATTTTCTTATTTACTTTTAGATGTAATTTTGTTTGTGTTTATCGCACATTTTAATACGATATGTGAATAAATTCCTTATGAACAGTACTAATAAATGGTACCACGGTACCATTTGAAAAAATTGAGTTTTTTCCCCAAAAACCATTTTGATGAACTTTATTTGCTCATAAATCACATAATTTAGTATTTTTGACGGGATATAGATATTTCTAGCATTACACGGGTCACTTAGAATAACGGAACCGTCATGGCACATTTAAATGGAAAACTAAAAAATTATACTGACGTTTGAAATGTCAGTTATTTGGTACAGTTGGATTCAGAAAATTCTGCAGAATTCAAAAATGCAATAACATACAGGGTGTTCCATTTAAAAGTCGAAAGTTAGTGTCACTTCCGGTGAAACCGGAAGTGAAAAAAAATCACTTGTATGTCAAAAAGTGATGCTTATTATGTATATAAGATATCCTAAGTTTCAATCAATTATCTTCAAAACTAAAGAAGATAAGGGGGTGTATCATAATCCTGTTACACGCGGTATATATACTGACTAAGATTTGCAGGAAACAACTACTCAGCGGACAAAAATCCCAACCTGCATTGAATTGAACCTGCAAATCTTGTTTGGTAGCTAAGATCATTTGTCAATTCCTCACTAGACATAGACCGGTTTCGAACTTTTTATGTACTCGTCAGTATGCTATAAGTATTTATATGTATACATATATATATATATATATATATATATATATATATATATATATATATATATATATATATATATATATATATATATATATATATATATATATATATATATATATATATATATATATATATATATATGTATATATGTATGTATGTATGTATGTATGTATGTATATATTTCTTTTCCTGATATGTTCCTATTCTGTAATTGGGTATTTTACCTGTTGATTAATGTAATAATAAATAAATAATAAGGAAATAAATGTTCATATCTCTTTCTTCTGTTTTATCAAATATTTGCAAATTAAATCGTAATTACTGAATATTTTCCCTCATAATCATTAAATCTGAGAAATTTTTATGAAATAAGGCACTTCAATAACCCAGCAACATTGTACATTTAAGATGAAATTGCTAAGGCATGACAGACACAATTTAAATCTAAAATGGAACTTCTTGTTTGTATTACATTTTTTGCGGATATTTTGATGAAATAAGGACATCGTTTACATGCCAAATGAATAATGTATTAAGTTAAACATATTCGCCATTGATTCAGTAATGTTATCAGAATTTGTGCCTCAGTTTATTGAACTCGGCATTATTTATATTCTCAGTCCTAGGAAAACAATATGTTGTTTTCTTGAATTCGGAACTAATTAATATAAAGTTGAAACTGACCTATAAATAACATTATAAAACTTCTAAAAATGGCCATCGCTTTTGTATATCGCGCAGCTTTTAAATATTAGTCATAAATGGGTAATTTGGTGGTTTATAATTATTTTAGAAATAGATTATAGACTATTATAATAATAAATCTGTAAAATATCATCAAGATAGTTTGATACATACATATCTCAATTCATGTATAATATTTGGTTCTTTCTGAAATAAAATACGATTATACAAAATAGCCCTTTCTACTGATTGGTGCGCTACGATTCCTCAAACCGTAACATTAATTTAGATATAAACTACTTTCCTGGTTAGAGTTAATTTTTAATCATTCCTGATGACCTCAAGGGGGTTGATGAAATACGTGCTGGATATACTACATAGTAGTTTAGAGCTTGTGAAATTATTTCAGTGTTTGTGTCACACAGTAGATCCCTACCCTTTTCAGAACTCTGTAAATAAACGATACCATTCACTTGAAGAAATGTTTTCTTATTTCATTGTGTTGCCAAAGGATTTTATTTTAATATATTTCAGTGCCAATTAATACTCTTTATTTCCTATTGAATAGGTTAAGAATTTATTATATCATAAGTCTGTGTTTACGATTTGTAATTGTTGGAAAGTTTATAAAATGCACACAATAAGCTAAATAACTTATGTAATATTTTATCTGAAGTAGATAGCTGTGTATGATTGATTACTAAATCTGATCAGAATAAGCAAAACATCATTTATTGTCTGAATGTTATTTTTTCTTTTTCATTTTTGGGACTTATTAATGGTGAGTTTTGATGTATGTAGTTAGTCCGTTTATTAACTTAGTAAATGTAACGTTGGATAAAGTGGATAAAATTGTAGCAATAATTAAAAACAAATTTCTAAATAAAAACAACTAGGCGGAACGAATTAAACTTAAACATTATAATGGAATTATTAACTGTTTAAATTAAGAGAACAGATTTTCAAATAGATGACTTCTATTAGATTAGATCAAGATTAAGGTATAGCTATGGAATTTCATTATTTCTAATATTATGTAATGTATTTATGGGGTAATTTGAAAAAAATTGGGTCTGAAATTGTGCATATCGGGTGTAACAGGATCGTGGTACACTCGGTGTACACATTTTGAACAATAACTCCTTTAGTTTTGAAAATAATTGATTGAAATTTGGGATCTCCTATATACATAATAAGCGGCACTTTTTGACATACAAGTGATTTTTTTTTCACTTTCGGTTTCACCGTAAGTGACACTAACTTTTGATTTTTAAATGGAACATCCTGTATATTGTTGCAATTTTGTATTCTGCATAATTTTCTGAATCCAACGATACCAAATAAGTGACATTTCAAATGTCAATATTTTTTATAATATAATTTTTAGTTTTGCATTTAAGTGTGCCATGACGGTTCAGATTTATTCTAAATGACCCGTGTAATGCTAGAAAAATCGAAATCCCGTCAAAAATACCAAATTACGTGATTTATGAGCAAATAAAGTTCATCAAAATGGTTTTTGGGGAAAAACTCAATTTTCTCAAATGGAACCATATTAGTATCGTCGTACCATTTATTAGTACTACTATTAATAAGGAATTTATTCACATGTCGTATTAATATGTGCGATAAATATAAACAAAATTACAGCTAAAAGAAAATAAGAAAGTACATTTTTTTGACGGGATTTCGGTTTTTCTAGCATTACAGGGGTCATTTAGAATAAATCATGGCACACTTAAATGGAAAACTAAAAATTATATTATAAAAAAATATTAACATTTGAAATGTCACTTATTTGGTATCGTTGGATTCAGAAAATTATGCGGAATGCAAAAATGCAATAATATACAGGACGTTCTATTTAAAAATCGAAAGTTAGTGTCACTTCCGGCGAAACCGGAAGTGACAAAAAAATTACTTGTATGTCAAAAAGTGCTGCTTATTATGGATATAAGATATCCCAAATTTTCATCAATTATCTTCAAAACTGAAGGAGAAAAGGGGGTGTACCATGATCCTGTTACACCCGGTATAAAGCGGTTATATGTTAGAGATATTTCGTCGACATTTTCACAATTTAATCTATATTGAGTTATTACATAATTTTTTAGGTAGTTTAATGTTATAATAATAATAATAATAATAATAATAATAAAAAGTCTTTATTCCACAACAATATATTACATACATGAGCAAAGAATACCTATCAACATGCATTAATATTAGTGATTTGTGGAACAGGCGGAGTTCAACCATTCTGGATTATGACATCCAAAATGCTTGCTCTTCCACTCAACCTGAAGAATTACAACATATAAAGAATCTCTAGCCTAAATTAAATGATAATTAAATAATAATTCAAAAATTTTTTTTATAAATTTTACAGTTGAGTTGAAAAGATACTGCAAGCAAAGCAAAAAAAAATTTGATAAATTATGCGCTAATAGATGAGCCAAAAGAATATTTTAAATTAAATTAAACTAAATTAAATTAAACTAAGGAGGTGCAAATATTAGACAGGTTAAATCATACCATGAAAGCAGTATCACGCAGCAGAAGTTAATTGAGTGTTTTCGAAAACGTGTAAACTAAGTAATTTGAGATTGGCAGGAATCCTATTATAAAGTTTTGCGGAATTATATGTGAAAGATGACCGATAGAGTAGAGTCGCATGCTGAGGAGGAGTGGGGTTATTTTTAAACCGGACATTAATATCATGAATATCCGTTCTAAATCTTAATTTGTTTAATAAGTATTCAGGTTTTCTTGTTGTAATAATTTTATGATAGAATGTGCAGCAGTGTAAAATCCTTCTTCTCTCAGCATTCAACCATCCAATCTCGGTTAATTTGGCAGATACGTGATCACGTTTACGAAGTCCGCAGATAAGACGAACACAAGAATTTTGCACTAACTGTAGTCTTCTGGCATCAGCTTTAAGTAGACATGGCCCATATACAACATCTACGTAATTAAGATGTGATAAAACTAAAGCTTCGCACAAGATTGTTTTGGTTTTTTTATTTAAGATATGTTTATTGGCATAGATTAATTTTAAGGAGCAGTATGATTTTTTTAACAATAGAAGATACATGTGCAGAAAATCTTAAGTTGGTATCTAGAATCAGGCCTAGGTTTTTGGCATTATCTGTAAGGTTAATGATTTCATTGTCAACAGAAATTTTCACATCACTGCTCATATTAGGTTTGAAATGATTCTTATGTAATACCCAAATAATTAGTTTATTATTTTTTGTCCAGATCCGAAGTAAATAAAATTTTTTAAAACTCTAGTAATTATTGAGAATAGACTTATTAATCCAGTAAAACAAAAATCTTTTCATGTTAGGTCAATATTTTAAACAAGTGATACTTTGAGATCCATTTTAACAAATACAGAACTGGTAAACTGTGAGAAAAAATTCAAACAATATTCCGTGTGAGTGTAATAAACATTAATTATGTTCAGACCTCTCAATGTGAGGTTAGGTGAACATATAAATTATATTAGGAAGGGTGACATTGAGAAATCAAAAATTTGCGAACATTCATGGGAAATTTTTCTTTTTCTTCCTTGGGGTTTACTATCCCATGAGTACTTCTTGGTTATCTGAAAAACAGAGTTAGTTTCCCAGTGATAGTAAGCCTCAGGGATGAAAAAGATAAAAATAGAGAATGCCACAAATAACGTTCGTTCAACATGATTGGGAATATGTACATAAAATAAACTGGGATTCAGTGAAAATTTTGACAAAAGAAGCGGGCAGTAGAAAACGAAAAATTAGGAAAGCGACAATGATATTATTAATTAAAGAGAAATGTTTACCTAATCGCTCTGTAGATTTTGGTACAATGTAGTTACCGATGCTAAAAGAAGAATTGGACAGAATTAATATTGTATAATTTTCAATGTCAACAGCATCTATGTATGTATTTATGGAAGTATTTATGGATATTAAACGAATAATATGTATGTCAATTTTGGCGCTACACATATTTTACAAAAGCTAAGAGAAAATACCTTTCATTTCCGAAACGTTAGGAAGTTACATTATTATTCTTTGGTGACTATTCCTTTGACGTCAGAGGCCACAGGTGCAAAGGTCAGTTTCATATTGGGTAGTATTTTTAAGATTATATCACTCGTGATATATTATTTCTCTATACTTTCATATGATTAATAAATGATAATTACGCGCCACTAATAATATCTGAAAATCAGATAGCGAAATTTGTTACCCTTACCAAATATCGTTTTTGAGTTATTAAACGTCGAATATCTTAATTAAACTAATTACTGTAAATATGGAAAAGTTAACATTATTAAAGTGAGCTATGAAAATGACAACTATTATGTTTGATAAGTGACATTTCTTTAATGAAATAATCAAAATGGTTTACAGTGAGGAAGAAAAAAAATTAAAATATAAAATACATAATAAAGGTTTATTTAGAAAATTTAAATATAAATAAATGATAACTCATAAAAGATGTTCGATGTGTCCACCATTATTGTCAATGCATAATAAATAACGTTCTTCTTATATTTATAATTGCATCGGAAATGGCTTTATTATTTATATTCAGATTGTTTATTTCAAGTTGAATCCTGTCTTTAATGACTTGAATACTATTATTATCACTATTATTGACAATGTCTTTTAGAAATCCCCAAAAAAATTAATACATAGGCATCAAATCCGTCCTGTTAGGTGGCCATTTAATAGGTCCATTATTCCCTAACCATATTAGGAATACATTATTCAATTGATCTCGAACGGGTAGGACACTATGCGGAGACACTCCATCTTGCATCCAAATCATATCATCAAGTTCGGCTTCCGGAAAATTCTGCAAAAGAGCAAAAGAATATTTTCTGCTTCTGGGATAATTAACTGGAGTTACCAGATAGGTAACTCCAGTTAAAGTATAATCATAAAATATAGGCCCAACAATGTTGTTTCTGAAAATTCTACACCAAACGCTAACAGTTTCTCTTCCTGATTTTTTTTATTTGTTTTACCAATCTTTTTCTGTTGTGCTTGTTTTCCCACGACCTTCGATTTTTTCTATTAAAAACTCCTGCCGTAGAAAAAGATGATTCATCAGTCCATAATATTTTAGTAAAGAAATCGGGATCTACATCCAATTTTTGAATCATCTGTTATTTTTTAACGTACGTTGGATTTTGGAATAACTTTTACCTAATTGATCGACTGCATTATTTATACTACATTCAGAATTTTCTAAAAAATAATACAATGTTTCAAAAAAAGTCCATTCGCGAATAAATGTGGATGGGCTTACCTTCGAAATGAAGCAGTATATCTAGCCGTTCTTCCTGGTTTGCTTGAACTACACGCTTTTTTCTACGAAAACTGGAGGTATTAATCACCTTTCGATAAATATTTTTGAACGTATTTTCTGATGGTCGATTTGGATACACCCTATATGCTCTTTTTGCTGCACGTTTATTTTTGTTATTTTGTATATAACGAGTAAATATTTGGACTTTTTCTTCCTCACTGTAAACCATTTTGATTATTTCATTAAAGAAATGTCACTTATCAAACATAATAGTTGTCATTTTCATAGCTCACTTTTCCATATTTACATTAACTAGTTTAACTCAAAAACGGTATATGGTAGGGGTAACATATGGGATATTTTTGAAATCAGGAACAGTGGATCATTCCAAAAATTTAATAATATACAGGGTGTCCCATTTAAAAAATATATTATTTTTTTGTATCCCCTGATATCTGCACGCCACCGTACTTTTGATGATTTTAACAAAATTCAGTCATAACCACACAACTTTAATTTAAAACTTTTTTTTTCTATAGGCTATAATAACGATGATAAGGGCGGGTAATTTATAACGAATAATCCTGTACAACCAAAAAAATTTTTTTATTCACTATGGTACAAATCATTAGGGATGTGCGATAAATATACCTGTTGCCCCCACCTAGACAAGTCCCAAATCCGCCACTGATTCTGGCCGCTTACACTCAACTCTAAACTTAACCTAATACATATATATTTATCTTAAACCCAAATGAACAAATTTCCTCGAAATACCTACTTTAATTATCTGAAGACACGAATTTTCGTAAAATTTGTCAAAATCAATCAGATCCTTCATTATCGACTTTTAAAGTTGATCATACTTTTAAATTCATCTTTTTTTCAGGAATGCGTGTAGAAACGAATACGATAAAGCAACCTTTACTCTTTCCTGGTTTGCATATGTCTAACATATGTAGATCAAAACCTGCCTCTAAAATCATGTCTTTTCGTATTCACTGGTTCAGCTTGCCGCGCCGTCAGTGTAATTCTACAAACTCCCAACTTCACGCAAAGCCACAGCAGCCCACAGGCTGTCAATATATATTCCTTTCCACACAGATAAATAAGAAATAACACAAAACAGAATATCAAATAAAATTTATCGAAACTTTTTTTATTAAAAATATCGTACTTACTATTTCCCCTTATATGATATACGTATGTATATACATCCTTTTATTTAACCTTGAACTTTTACGGTATATACCCAATCTCTTATGTCAACTGAATATGATATATATTCAATGAAATTACCTTTAGGTATTTGTATTTCATTAAAATGCTATGTTTTATAACTATTGATAGGTTATAAAGTTTAGTTACAGATAAGGAGATAAGATAAATATTTGCAGTCGGTAATATTTGAATACACTTAATATACAGAATTTTTCTTTAGATATAAATTGCAGAGCAATTAACTTTATGGCTAATTTATATAATTTGTACAAAGATGTTATGTCTTAAAAGAGGATTTTGGTGATGCAAATTTTTTAAAATGTAAAATTTGTGTCCTTGAAAAATCTTAGACCGAATAAAATTGTTGGAAACACGACAATAGGTTAAAATAAAAACGCTACCGTGACTACGTTTCGTTTAATTTGCTTAAATTTCTTCAGGGCTCTATATATAATTAATGATAATAAATAAATAAATAAATAAAAATGTCTTTATGTTAACATCAATTTTCAAAACAGAACATTTTTCTACCAAATCTGTAGAAAACCCAATGAATTTCCATAAGTTAATAATATATTTTAAAAAATTACTATACATACTCGTATATGTACCTGTGTTATTATTGCAACAACTTGAGTTAAATTTAGATGAAGAAAGCGGCTCATCGTGAACTTAAGCTCTGCTCACAGAATAACCTAAAATTATTATGAAAGCAAAATAAATAAAAAATGATTATTGAAAATCTTTTCAAATGAGGTTATCAACGAAATTTATAAGAATTTGGTTTGATTTTTTGCGTCCCTTCATCATTAAGGGTCAAGAACCGCCCCTGCCTAGAAATATTGGTAAATTTTTCTGAAACAGCCTGTATAACTTTAAAACTTCTTGCCCCCAATTACAAAAAACTTTTTTTTAGGAACCATTTCCTTTTTATATTAAAATAGTTAAAATATAAAATTATAATTCAATTTCATTTTGCCCATCGTCTGGCTTCCCTCAAGGTTCTCATTTAGGTCCACTATTATTTTTAATATTTATAAATGATATATTATTAGAATTAGAATGCAAAAAGATTTAAATAAAATATTAAACTGGTGAGTAAATAATAATATGGAATTAAATATAAATAAATGTAAAATGTTAACTTTTTCCAAAAGGAAATATCCAATATTATTTAATTATGACATAGATGGAGTGGATGTTGCTCATGTAAATCCAATAAATGATTTAGGAGGGACATTTACTAGCGATCTTAGTTTTAACCTACATATTGACTAAAAAGGCATATAAGGATATGTGCCTATTTTAAAGATATAAATGCAAGTTTAATATTGTATAGATCATTAATAGTTAGGGTTTGGAATACAGTTCAGTAATCTGGAATCCAAATTGCAGGAATAATATAAATAGGATTGAGTATTTACAAAATAAATTTGTGAAGCTTATTTTATATAAATTAAATATTAACTATATTGAGCTTAATGATAATTGACTTGGCCAGAATTAGCTTAGATTCACTAGAAAAACGAAGAATTATACACTTTTTCTTTCAAGATCATATACAACATGTATAAAGTACCGGAATTAAGGGAATATTTCCCTTTACAGGTACCATCTTACACCACAAGAAATCAAGAGCTAATATCGAACATCATAACACACATATGGGCAACATTTAATGAAGCATCGTTTACGCCAGAAGTATAAATTATATTTAATGATATTGACAAATTTAACATTACTTTTGAGCAGTTGAAATAATGTTGTAGATGCGATTTGCAGTTCAAGATTGGTATTTCATTATTTATTTTTATACAAAAATTCCTTCAATTAAAACACTGTAAAATTTTAGGATAACGTAATTTTTAAGGTTAGTTAATATAATAATTTACATCAATTTTGTACTATTTGGGTTTATAATCTATTATGTACTGAGTAAATAAATATATAAATAAATAAATAAATAAATAAGTGTTCCCAGATCGAAAAAATGTTATTTTATTGAAAGTGAAGAAGGTACAGTTTTTTGTTCATTTTTAACTCATGTCATGATGTAAACCAAACATCTAGTAGTACGGATTAGTCCTTCCTGTCTATTCACATGGAAAAGGGTCACATATTACACGTGCTTATAAATATACATATGTTTAGATAGAAGGAATTAGCAATTCCTGTGCCCCCACGCTACTAAGAGAAAAATAAATTGTTACCAGCTATTTTCAGCAAGAGTCAAACAGAAAGTAATGAATGATGTACGTAGTTCCTTTTTCAAAGTGAATATTATGTTCTAGAATATTTGCAAATTGTTGCCGTGTTGACTTTTTTAATCCATAGACCGGTCAATGTAGCGTGGTAAGAAAGCACAAAAAGGACATAGTAGAGGAAAGTTAGAACAAATATTATGGTTTAACTATTAGGATGTAAAGCAACATATTAACAATGTACTCGGTAGCCCAAAATTTGGTTATCGTATTGGAAAATTAATTATCAAAAACAATTTTGGTTTTCATTTAGTTAATACTAAGGCTGGGAATTTTTCAGATTTTAGTATTCGAATATTCGTTCAAAAAATAATCGAATATTCGAACTATTCGGATTATCGAATATTCGGATTATTCGAATTATTCGAATAGATATTCGAATTATTCGGATATTCGAATTATTCGAATACCTATTCGAATAATTCGAATATTCGAATACTCGAATAACCGAATTATTCGAATACTCGAATAATCCTAATTATTCTAATAGGTATCCGAATAATCCGGATCCTCGAATATTCGTTATTAATAGGTATAGCACTGAATACTATTTGAGTATTTGGTTGGATAGACCACAATAATAGTCGTGCCGTAATCCACTAAGCAGGCAATTCGATTTGCTTTACATACCCACAATAGGGTATGTCTCCTGTACATGTGCTTTAAGGGTCAGAATTATTTAATTAGTATTTTATTTTAGGATTGAGGCGCTATTGTTCACATTTAACTATTGAAGCTTAAATAAAACGAAAACAGAGCTAGTTTATTATACTTGCGTTATAACTATTTTTCCTTTTCGAAAAAAAAAATAAAATAAAAGTGCTCTAAAATTAGAATGATTTTAAAAAAGACGCAGATTGTGAAGGTAAAACAAATACATGAAAAGTCAATAGTTAAAAATTTACAGGTTTTCTAAAATTTAAAATTTAATTTTAACCCCTGCCTTAGTACAGTAAGAATAAGGTCGAGGCGAGAAAGAGATGGAATAGTTTGACTGGGAGTAAAACGTGCCACTAATGTGGTCTATTTATATATTTGGATTTTAGAATAGGTACCTACCTATATCTACTATCTACCTAATTTGGTTGGATGCATACTCATACCTATTCGTACATAGTTTAATAATATATTTTAATATTCAAATTTACTCAAATATAATCGAATATTCGAATACTCGAATTTATTCGAGTATTCGAATATTCGAGTATTCGAATATTCGAGTATTCGAATATTCGCGTATTCGAATAATCGAATATATTCGAGTATTCGAATATTCGAATATATTCGAGTATTCGAATATTTCGAAATAATTTCCGATTAGAATAATTCGTATTCGAATATTCGAATTATTCGTATTCGATTCCCAGCCTTGGTTAATACCATGCATAGTGTTGAGTCTGTAGCCACGTAAATTTGTCAACAAGTTATTATGGTTTATAAAGCTCAGTGCTAAGAAGCTGATTATATGAGAAGAGCAGAAGTATCCCTTTGATATCTGAACAGAGCAAAGGATGAAGATGAATCTTAAATATTTTCTTAACTGCCTCTCAAGTCACCGGAGTAATTGCCAGAAAATCCTAGCATTTTGTGTTGAGTAAAGAAAGACGAGGCCCTACAGTTTATTGTGGAGTCCGAATCACATCTAGGGTATCGACAGTTCTCTCCCATCTTAATCCAAAACAAATTACAAATAAAATTTCTAACTTGCTCCGGGATGAATTCGAACCATCGATATTCAGTACCGAGTAAATAGCTATAAGTGCTTTACCCACTCGGTTACCATGCCCCTCTTCATATAGTCTATTTATTACGAAAAAAAAATAGGATGGCTATGATTTTTCGTGATGTTTCACTCTATATAATGATTGACAACTGGTTGACAGCATCAAGTATTGTAAGGTTAGGTATTTTGGTAATTGTGTGACAAATTTGAAATGCTGTATTGTATAACTTCATATTTTATATCATATTTTAAGGAAATTGTCATTACGTCATTATAATCAGAAAATATTTCTGGCACATCGATGACACTTATATTTTTAAAAGTTATCTAAGTGTTGATTGAAAATTTTACGTTAGTGCTTAAAAATAATGCCCAAAGTATTATCTGCGGGCAAAAAAACTTATTACATTGAAATGCTATAATCATAACAAGCTCGACATGCCCGATTTAACAATGGTGTGATTGTAAATAAATTGAAGGACATATTCTATAGTAATATATTAAGTGCATTAAAAATTATCGAAAATTCAGCGCATGAAAACTTGTTGCCTAGAAATTGCTTGAGTTTATTTTGATACGATTTGACAAAAAGTCAAATCACATCAAATGAATGCTTGGAATGCAGAATTTTTAGATTATTTTTAATCCAGGAAATACATTTGTCAGACTATTTCCAGAACAAAACATAGAACAAGAAATATTTTTTATTATTAACTGAATTAACAATTCAAATTATTACAATCACGGCTGGGTATACTTTTATTCCCGTGTCACAATTTCTAAGCAGATTTATTTAAAAATCGAATTTTAAAATTATTTTCTATAGAAACACCCACAATAATTAAAATGTGGGTAATTAATTATATTCCTTTTGCTTCTACAAGCCTGCTATTTTCACAAGAGAATAAAAAAGAAAGAAAAAAATCTTCCATTTTTATATTGATTCAACTGACGTTTTAACTGTCAAGACCAGTGCAATTTTCACTGTAATTTTATGTAAGATTTTCACTTGAAAGGCAATTTTCACTGAAAGTTTGTTCTTATTGGTTCATAATCTCAAAATTTTGCTATTTCATTGGTTCTTATAATGTGAGGGAAATTTTATCCACGACTATTAGTTAATGTATCCACTTTGTATGTGTTTCCTCAAGGATAATGCTGTCCATTATTCACTGTAGTGCATAATGATTTTATTATTAACTGGTTTTGGTATACGCTGTCTCGCTGACATATAACTATCCGTATAACTAACCGTAATTTGATACTCTCAAGCAGTTGTCAAGCATTATATAGAGTGAAAAAAATACAAAAAATCAAAGCCACTCTTTTTTTTACATAATAACTATACATTGAAATATCTATGCCTTGCAAAGTCGCCCAAAACGTGAATGAATTAGTGATGGGAGTATTCGAATGCAAGAATCGAATAATATTCGATTCTTAAAAGTACTCGGTGAACTCAAGAATTTAGAGTCAAGCACTCGAATACAAAAGTACTCGTTCGAGTTTCAGGTTTCGATATATTAGATTCGGATACTATACTATACCATTCGGAAATCGGATTCATCATAAGGCCGTTACTACTTTACTCGACACGGAAGCTCGATGACGATTATCTTAATTCTTAAAACTTAAAACATCACAGATTTGGTACCTAGACTCTACACTCGATGCCATTCGACGGTGAATTTGTATTTTTATGTTTTCGAACTCGGGATACAATAAAACTGAATAACACAGGGTTCGGTAAAATTAGGTACTGTAATGAAAATGTCAGTTAATATCCTTTTGTCTTCTTCCTAATAGAGTAAACGTGCAAAAGTAATACATAGGAGGGATATACATAAACAATACATACACCCTCAGGATTAATATAAATGGTCAGCTTATTAATATTTCGTACACGTGCCCTTTATTGATTTTGTTTTATATCGGGTGTTTACTGTATCTCATTGGATATTTTAAATTAAAACTAGAAATTTCGATACAAATAATCAAACCGGGTGCCACACGAACATGGTACACCCTCATTCCATCCTATTTTGATGGTATGTTATAAATAAAAACAACATCAAATCAAATATTACTGTTCGCTATATAGTAATAAAAGATAATTTAAAAGAAAATTATAATTAAAAAGTAGCAGAACACAACTATGAGAGAAATATTTACATTTGATGATGAATACCCAACTTCAGTCCAGAGTTCGGCACAGAGTACTAAGTTTTGAAATATCCTTAGATGGAGAACTTGGCTTAAAATTATTTATGGACGACTGTGAAGAGATAAGTGAAGCTTTTGTCAAAATGTTAATTATATAGGGACAGTTTGACTATAAGGAAATATTTTAGTTGTATTTATGTGCGACAGGAACTGTGACAATAGATCACCTCTATATATACGTATCAAGCAATATTCGCTTTGAATACATTGATGTCAAGCGTAAATTTGAGAGATATAATTAATAACACAATGTTACTTCATTTTCATCGCGATGTACATTTCTTTACAAGAAGTATGAATTGGTGATTTAAATTACTATATTAAAAAATAGAAACCAAATTCAATTGAAATAGTCTTACTATTTGAATTTTAAAAATCTGCTTATAAAAGGCATTAATCGTTCTTCGTGTAGATGAACCTTTTTTTATTATTTATTAAGTAGTTTTTATCCCAATATATAATTTCTTTCGTTCGCTAAGAAATAAATACATACTTATATGAGGAATTATTATTATTTGGGAAAATAATTAGAAGACTCATTACGTATACAGAATGTTTCTTAAGTAAGTATCAATAATTCAGAACGTGCCTCCTCGAGTTTAATGAATTTTTTTTATCGTCCTACCAATTTAATCATCTGTATTGTTCCTGTTAAGCATTCCCATGTTGGTAAATCGGGATTGGTCCGAAAATAAAATGCATGATTTTATATTTTGCTGATGACGCTCAGTTTCTAGATACCAATTGCAAAATTTCAATCTTCGTTGATAATCTCCTTCGTAAAGATGCTGATGGATTTGGTACATAAAAGATTTGTACTTATGTTTATGTGGAATCTTTCTAACACTTTCGGGAGGTATCCCGATACCACTGGCAATTTGCCTTGTAAAACTTGTTGGATCAATTTCAACACAGGCCAGTGTGTTTATCTTTGCCTCCTCATTTACAATAAATGTGTTCTCATGTTCATTATTATTTTCCCTTTTTAAATGTTCTTCCAACCATGGAAAATATTGTTACGTGTTTGCTATCCACACAAACACCTATACTCGTAGATTCGTTGATTGAAAGTCCAGGTAACACTTACTCACTACTTTATTTACTAATTAACAATTAATAACAATAGATTAATTACTGTCTTAACTATAATCACACTAGAACACTTATAAGTCTCTTTCTGATTGCTTCTTTACTCGTTCACGTTCAATTTAAGATTCAGATTCGGCCCACCGTGTGTCTTATTTATACATCCGTTCACACAATCTAGGGTATTCCAGAATATTCCCGGCCGTTCGTGTACAATTCCAGCCTAATCTAACCAGTCTGCACAGTCCAGTGGCGTAACACTGCCCCTCCCTTAAGCCTGAACGTCCCGATCAGGCAATTCATTGTTCCCTGCATACTTGGCTAGTCTCTCAATATGCACCACCTTCATCTTGGATTTTGGACTTTGCTGAATTCTATATACAACGTCGTTTAGTCTGGTGACAACAGTGTAAGGACCTTCCCAGGGCGGGTGAAGCTTCGGGGACCTGCCTTTCTTTCGTTGTGGGTTATATAGCCAAACCAAATCTCCAGCCTGGAACCCTCCTGAATTCGCTTTAAGATCATAACGAGCCTTCATGCGATCACTTGCTATGGCAATTCGGTCTCGTACCAGCTCATGAATGTTCCTTAGCCGTTCACCAACTTCATCGGCGTAGTCATTTATGGAAAGTCGCTCCTCATCTGGTGTGCCAAACACCAAGTCACATGGCAGTCTAATCTCACGTCCAAACATCACGCGAGCCGGAGTCTGTTTTGTTGTTTCATGAATGGAGGCCCTGTAGGCCATAAGGAAAAGAGGTAAGTGACGGTCCCAATCCCTCTGATGTTTCTCAACCACTTTGGATAGGTGTTCCTCCATGGTTTTATTATATCTCTCCACCATTCCGTCTGATTGTGGATGTAGGGCTGTTGTTCTTGTCTTATAAATTCCGAGTAAGCGACACATCTTCTGAAACACCCCTGATTCAAAGTTTCTTCCTTGATCTGAATGCAATTCTAGGGGCACGCCAAATCGACATACTAGATTATCTACCAGAGCTTGAGCGACAGTGGCTGCTTCTTGGTTGGGTATGGCATAAGCTTCAGGCCACTTACTGAAATAATCCATGGCAACTAAGATGTATTTGTTCCCATCATCTGTCACGGGGAATGGACCAGCTACATCGATCGCAATTCGCTCAAAAGGAACCCCTACGTTATATTGTTTCATTTGGCCCTTACTTCTTGTCCGTGGCCCCTTACTTGCCGCACAAACTTCACATTTGCGGCACCAAGCTTCCACATCTTGGCGGCTGTTCACCCAGTAGAATCGTTCGCGTACTTTAGTGAGAGTTTTGTTGATGAAATGTCCGCCAGATGTTCCATTATGCACTTCCTGGAGTACTTTTGATATGCGACACCTGGGAATTACCAATCTCAAAGAAATTTCCTTCCCGTCTGGACTTTCCCAAGCTCTTTTCAACAGTCCATCCTCTACTCTAAGGGAATCCCATTGTGCCCACAAAGCCTTCAGTCCCACCGCCTTGTCTGAAATGTCCTTCCAGCCTGGTCGGGCTCCTCTTTCTTTCCATTCCAGAATAGGACCAGTTTCTTGATCTTTTAACTGCTCTTCTCTTAATGTCTCTCTTGTCCAATCGTCAGGAACATCAATTTTAACGGTGTTTACAATTATTATCCCTTGTTGTTTCTCTACCCGGTGGCAGTGCTTGCAGTCTTCCCGACAGGGTCTTCTGGAGAGAGCGTCTGCATTTCTATGGGATTTTGCAGGACGATGTTCGATTTTAAAATCGTATTGCTGCAGTTTTTCTATCCAACGAGCTAGTTGGCCTTCCGGAGTCTTCAATTGTAATAACCACTTTAATGCAGCATGGTCGGTCCGAACTTTAAAATGTTGTCCATATAGGTATTTGTGAAAATGATCTATGGACTTGACAATGGCCAGTAGTTCCTTCCGTGTCACACAATAGTTACGTTCTGGCTTCGACAACGTCTTGCTGAAGTATTCGATTACTTTTTCCTGTCCATTTTGAATTTGGGAAAGAACACATCCAAGTCCAGAATTACTGGCATCTGTGTCTAATATGTAGAGGCCTTCCCGTTCTGGGTATGAAAGAACCGGACTCGAACACAGTGCTGATTTTAGTGTTCTAAATGATGTTTCGCACTCTTGTGTCCATTGGTACTGAACCTTCTCTTCTGTAAGCCGGTGTAGTGGCTTCGCAATATCAGCAAATCGTTCCACAAATCGTCTATAATAAGTGCATAGACCAAGGAAGCTTCGTACTTCGTGAACATTTGAAGGCCTCGGCCAATCTCGTACTGAGGAAATCTTGTCTGGGTCTGTTCTTATCCCCTCCGAAGACACGATATGTCCTAGGAATTTTACCTCTTTCTGGAACATTAGGCACTTTTTGGGATTCAATTTCAGGTGTGCATTTTTAATTCTTCCAAACACTTCTTGAAGGTTCTTCAAATGCTCCTTAAAATCCCGTCCCATAACCATCACATCATCAAGATAAACTAGACATGTCTTCCAAGTTAGTCCTCGTAGTACCAGTTCCATTAGTCTTTCAAAAGTCGCTGGCGCATTGCACAGGCCGAAAGGCATCACAGTGAATTGATAAAGGCCACTTCCCGTCGAAAAGGCTGTCTTGTCTTTGTCATCTGGATGAAGTCCCACTTGCCAATATCCACTTCGAAGATCTAGAGTGGAAAACCACTGTGAACCTGCTAGCGTACTTAGTGTGTCATCAATTCGGGGTAACGGATAGCTGTCTTTTCTAGTGACGTCATTCAGCTTCCTGTAATCGACACAGAATCTTAAAGTTCCATCTTTCTTAGCAACCAAAACTACTGGCGACGACCACGGACTGGTTGATTCCTCAATAACTCCGTCTTTAAGCATCTTCTGTACCATTGCAGAAGCTTCTTCTTGTTTTGCTAATGTGAGCCTCCTAGGTGGTTGACGAATAGGAGCTGATTCACCAGTATTTATGCGATGTTGCACTATGTTGGTCTTTGTAAGAGCTTCTGTGTCCTTTGCAAATACTGTACTTTCCTTCTTCAAAAATTTTAAAGCTTCTCTATGTTCATCTGGAGTTAAATGTTCTAATTGGGCATTTAACATTCTTACAACTTCTTGGTCCATATCTGTTGACGAATCTCCAATGATTTGTTCTTCACATCTCGCAATCCATGTGACTGGTTCGTAGGTGCCAATTGCTTCGCCTTCTTTGAACGTCACTGAGTGTGAATTTAGGTTAACCATTCTAATCGGTATCTTATCTGTAGTCTGTGTTAAAGTCCTTGCCAGGATCACATTGTCTGTCATTTTAATTGAGTCATCCTTCTCAACGAGGCCAAAGCGGTATCCCACAGAATTTTCCTCCAGGACTGCCTCAATTACTTTCTCTGTTCTTGCAGGAATTTTTATGGTCCTCGAGGTTAGTAGTCTAATATTATGGAATTTTTCATCTGCCGTTGAAAGAATAATTTCTTCATTTCCAATCCTGAGAACTCGTTCTCCAACGTCAAGCACAAATCCATATTTTTCCATAACGTCTAATCCTAAAATGAAGTCATCTGTAATGTCAGCTACGATAACCTGATGTTTAAAACATAAACGGCCAATCTGCAGCTCCATGTCGACCTCCCCATGAACCGCCGCCCTATCTCCCGTAGCTGTTCGGATGACTAATCCATTCTGTTCTTTATTTACTTTGAAACCCATTATGAATCCTGCCCGTACTATTGATGACGTAGCTCCTGTGTCGATTGTGAACACACATTTCTTCTTATTTATATAACCCTCCAACAACAGACTACTTTGAACTCTCCGAAGTTGGGAAACTTTTATTTCTCGGGGGTCACAACATTTCTTGGCCAGCGTAGCCCCCAAATTGCTAGCCATCTTTAGTTTTCCTGAGGCTCCTCAACCACAGCAGCATTTACCCTTTCTGGGCTGCGTTGACGACAGTTCCTCTTGATATGGCCCACTTTGCCACACCTATAACAACGGATGCCTCCATTCGGCCTCCCACTACTTTGTTGCTGGTCTTGTCTCTGCTGGGAGTTCGATTTTGTCAGTAGTTGGGTCAACATCTTGTGTAGATCAGATATCAGGTTTTGTGTTGTGTTGTCTGGCTTGTCTTCCTCCACACTCACAGCTCGTACTCTCTGATTTGATTGTGTGGTATCCTTATAGGCCGCCTCAATCTCCAGTGCATGTACCAAAGCCTCACTACTAAGCTTATGCCTGGCCAACTTAAGAATTCGCCTAACTTCCTGGTCCCTTACTCCATCAATAAATGTACCAACTGCTAACTGTTGTTGAAATTCCATTGGTGCATCAGGATAGGCTAGATGGGCTAATCTTTCTACCGCAGCTTCAAACTCCTGGAGGCTTTCTCCACCTCGTTGTCTGCGTGATTTGAGCTGAGCCTGATATACTTGGGCGAGATGTTGGTCGCCATATCTTAATTCTAACGCTGCCTCCAAAATGCTAAAGTTTTGTTGCTGTGCGGCAGGAATTGTTTGGAGCAGGTCTAATGCTTGGCCCCTTAGTGCTAATACCAATGCTGTTGCTTTTTTCTCATCGGTCCAGTTATTTGAACGTGCAGCTGCCTCAAATTGTCTCTTATAAGTTGACCATGAACTTTGACCGTCGAATGAAGGTGGTTGTAACCTGGCACCAGACGACAGTACTAATTGGCCTCCCTTCTCTCTTAATTGTTGTTTCAACCGGGCTATCTCCCCTTCAACTTCACTGACTTTTCCTTTAACTTCAGTTATTTCTCCTCTTACTTCTTCTTTAACTTCCATGACTTCAGCATGTACATCTTCCTTCAATTGTTCAGTGACCGAGAGCATGACTTGATGTTGTCCCTCCATAATTTGTCTTAATTCTTCCTGGCGTTCCTTTCTTTGCTCTTCCTTTTCTTTCTGTCGTCTTATTTCCAGGCCTTCGATCATTTTTATCAAGTCTTCTTTTTCTTCCTGGCGTTTTCTCTCTTGTTCTTCTTTTTCTTCCTGTCGTCTTCTCTCTTGGTCTTCCTTTTCTTCCTGTCGTCTTCTCTCTTGGTCTTCTTTTTCTTCCTGTCGTCTTCTCTCTTGCTCTTCCTTTTCTTCCTGTCTTTTTCTTTCTTGATCTTCCATAATTTTCCTTTGTTCTTCTTTTTCTTCCTGTCGTCTTCTCTCTTGATCTTCCATAATCTTTCTTAAGTCATCTTTTTCTTCCTGTCTTTTTCTTTCTTGTTCTTCTTTTTCTTCCTGTCTTTTTCTTTCCTGATCGTCCATCCGTTGTAACAATGCTGCAAGCATGTCCTGTGTTTGTTTCTCCGCCATGCTTCTTGTTATTGGCATTAACTCACGACACGTAAATCAGTTCAAAATAAAGTTTATTACACTATAAAATCCGTAAAATGTTGATATTACGTCTATTTTAATAATGGATTGTTCCAGAAAAATCTCGAAACAGCACTAGAAAGTCTTATTTAGAGTCTATACTTCTTTTGTGTTGACAAAATTCACTTATCTCCACTAGTTGTTTAATGGAATGTTCGAGAATTTTCACGAAACATCACTAATAAGTCTTGTTTTGAGTCTATAACACGTTCCTGTTAACACAGTTTACGTATCTTCTGTGGTTTCCAAATCGAATGTTCTAGAATTGTCACTAAAAATCACTTATAGTCTTGTTTTCAAGTCTACAACACGTTCCCGTCGACACAATTCACGTATCTCTTGTAGTTTCCAAATAGAATGTTCTGGAATTTTCCCGAAATTGCACTAGTAGCCCTTTTTCTCAGTCTACAACACGTTATTACTAGCGGCACTCGCGTATTTGCAGTTATTTCTAAATCGAATGTTCTAGAAACGTCTCGAAAATCCACTTTAAAGTCACTATTCAGTCCAGAAATAGTCCTCCAAACACTGTCCAGTAGCTTAATTCTCTGTGTTACCACTAATTTCTGAGAAGAACACTGTAGAACCTTTTCGAATATTCCAGAAATTTCTCTTCCAATCCACTTCCGACACCAATTTGTTACGTGTTTGCTATCCACACAAACACCTATACTCGTAGATTCGTTGATTGAAAGTCCAGGTAACACTTACTCACTACTTTATTTACTAATTAACAATTAATAACAATAGATTAATTACTGTCTTAACTATAATCACACTAGAACACTTATAAGTCTCTTTCTGATTGCTTCTTTACTCGTTCACGTTCAATTTAAGATTCAGATTCGGCCCACCGTGTGTCTTATTTATACATCCGTTTACACAATCTAGGGTATTCCAGAATATTCCCGGCCGTTCGTGTACAATTCCAGCCTAATCTAACCAGTCTGCACAGTCCAGTGGCGTAACAATATTGTGCACAAGATTGGTCGCGTTCTGGGTAACATCGACCACCAATGCTCTGGCTTCCCATCGGTTTTCTCTTACCTCTCCATATACTAATAACATATCAATTTGATGCTCGCGCCTAAACGCAGCCATTTTTAACAACCAGATAATACTTAAACACTTACTAAAAGGTAAATCAAGAATAAAACGCAAAAATTAAATGACAACTGTCGAGAGAAACTTTTAAATAATGCAGCAGTACTGTCAAAATCTAAATGAAAATCGGTAAATAGTTCTTTTGTTTTACACAGCCCTCTTGAATGAAAGTTCGGTTTAAACACAATTTTTAACACGCTTTTATTAGCTTCACCTGTATGTTTGTTTGTGAGCTTGTTTGTAACCGACTCTTTGGACTCAATTTTGACCCACTTTAAACGGACAGATTTAATTGAAACCTTGTACACTTACGAAGAACCGGTAACAATACAATAATTTGATAAGTTTATATCATTATCCTGATTAGGATCGCCAGAATTAAATAATTTCCTTTCCTCACGTATCCTCTGCGTGAGAGCAAGAGGCTTAATACTGTAAGTACATTCGGTGATTGTCAGTTCGGTCGTTGGCCGAGCGGGCTAAGGCACAAGTCTTAGTCGACGCGAAACGACCGACTCCTCGGGCGAGAGTTCAAATCCCATGGCTGAAAAAAAATATATCTTTTTTTTCAGAAGTATCTGTTGGATCGTAATATGTTATAATATCAGCATCAATAAGCAATATAAATATTGTTTAAAAAAAACTAAAAAAACACGCTTTCATAGCACATCAAACTAAAAAGTGAAAAATAAATATAGTTTAAAAAAACTAAAAAACACGCTTTTAAAGCACATCAAACTTAAAAGTGAAAAATAATTATTAATATAAACTGAAAACAATAATGAACGAAAAATACTAGTATTATTGTGAAAAAAGCGTGGGACGCTTTGTGCCATATTTTTCGTATATTGAGCAACCCACGCTTTTTTCACAATAATACTAGTATTTTTCGTTCATTATTGTTTTCAGTTTATATTAATAATTATTTTTCACTTTTTAGTTTCATGTGCTTTAAAAGCGTGTTTTTTAGTTTTTTTAAACTATATTTATTTATTGTGTAGCCTTTGTGACAGTGCAGATGAACATTTAGTCGCCGATATCTCATAAACTATTAGGTTTAGACAGGGGACACCAAAACAAAAAATATCCAGAAAGGTTAGTAGAACGTAAATATAAGGTTCAATACAGGGTGTTCCATTAAAAATATCGAAGTAATTTGAGCCTGAAAATCACTTTTCGTGGTACTTCCGGTTCAGCCGGAAATGAAATATTTATGACTATCAAATATTACTCACCAAAAAACTTAAATATCCGTAACAGATTTGTTCCTACATTCATTTGTTTTATGTGAAAATTAAATAATTTATGATTGATATAACATTTTCAACCGCCATTTTCTCGAAAACTATCAAAGATAGATACAGAGTATGCCACATCTTTTGGACCTACAATTTCCTGGGCAATCTAAATTTCGAATAATATACAGAGTGTTCCATTAAAAATAACAAATCATACTGTTTCCGGTTAAACCGGAAATGAAAATCAGATCTTGGTGCAATCAAACTGTGCACCGTATTCAACCATACAACATCTCAAAATTTGAAATCGATATCTTTTTTTACAAGAAAGTTATAGGCTGGCTAGTAATATCGTAGGCACCCGGTATACGTATCTAGCAACATTCGCTTTGAATACATTGATGTCAAGCGCAAATTTGAGAGATATAATTAGTAACACAATGGGGAGGATATAATGTTACTTCATTTTCATCGCGATATACATTTCTTTACAAGAGGTATGAATTGGTGATTTAAATTATTATATTAAAAAATAGAAACCAAATTCAATTGAAATAGCCTTACTATTTGATTTTTAAAAATCTGCTTATAAAATGAATTAATCGTTCATCGTGTAGATGAACCTTTTTTTATTATTTATTAAGTAGTTTTTATTCCAATATATAATTTCCTTCGTTCGCTAAGAAATAAATACATACTTATATGAGGAATTATTATTATTTCGGAAAATAATTAGAATTCTCATTACGTGTACAGAATGTTTCTTAAGTAAGTATCAATAATTCAGAAGGTGCCTCCTTGAGTTTAATGAATTGTTTTTATCATTCCACCAATTTAATCATCTGCGGAGCACTAGAGCTGCTATTAGTTCACAACCAATTATGCTTGCAGCGATAGTCGCTACAAAAAAAAGGGTCATGCACTTTCGGAACTTGGGGTTCAAGAAAAGAGTTATAAAATATTTAAATGCTAATGGCCAGACTTGTAACTGGAGAAAATATATCATAATACTGTTTTAAATAAAATGAACTGTTTAAAAATAAAAGTAGGTATCTAGTTTTTATAAAGTAAAATGTTATTTATAATTGAAAAAAAAAAACAATTAAAATAAATAAAAGAGAATCAGAATATACAGAACCTACGCCACTTGTCGTTTGTCGTGGTCTCCCATCTGAGGACGAGAGCGACAATTGCCTAGGCTTACATTTTGACGACCTGGTATAAAATAGAAGACTTCAGAAGGTTTATAATAGTCATTATTACATGCGTTCAGCTTCTTTTTATCACGAAATTATTAGAATTGATACATTATAGAACATTAACAAGAACTACTTTTATCGCAAAACGGAACTGTACATAATGAAGGAGGCTTTCAATACAAATGAGTCGAGTTAACCAATTTGATGACATCATACAAGCAAGTAGTAACAATCAAGACAATGTCATTCTATCTAAAGTAGGTATTTAATGAATAAATGTACTTACCTCAGTTTGATTTTCGGTATAGAGACTTGCCGTAGACATTGCTGGTAAGTATATTAGTTTTCTTTGCGTTGGGACCACTACAGTTCATTCACAGTATAACGTCTATTGTCATACACTTCAGACGATTATTAAGATATATATCACTCAACATTCGAGGTAATAAATTTAACCACAATTCATTTTCATTTCACTAATAAGCTTTAATATTTATCTGTAAAAGAATTATCTTATTTCAATGAATTATTTATTAAATTAATTTATACTCTAACGAAAATAATTTAGTAGTCATTTATGCACTAAGGGAGTAAAGTGAGTGTTTTAGACCCGTCATAAATAGTGTTCTTCGAGCGCAGTCAGGGAAACACTTTACTCCCGAGGTGCATACAACATATTTAGCATGAACAGGCACAATTTTTATTGCAAAAAACTAAATTTAAAACTAAAGAATAATAACTGCTACGAAGCTTTTGTATTTAATTCCGAATTTATCTGGGTATCTTTGTATTTAATTGTCTGTTTGATATTATTTTTTGTTTATTTCTGTTTGACGTTAAGATTGCTAAATATCACCACGATAATTCGTCTCGTTAAGGCAACCGGATGGTTCATATACGCACTCTGGAAAGGAAACCCTACAGCTCTTAACACAGAACCACTTCCCAGGGTGCTTGAATCTGGATGACCAACAGCTGTCACTATCAGAAGGACGATTAAAACGACCTGATAAAAATGACTGACTGACAGTTAAAAAGGTTATTACACTACTGGCAATTGAGTCGGCCATCAAATCCTTCCAACCATTCAAATAGCCAGAAGAGGACGGAGTTTTTACAACTCTACTATAAAACAGAGCTAGTCTTGTATGGAACTATATCCCATCCAGTTGGTCGGGGGTTAAGGTAGTATATATACCAAAAATGGGTAGGAGAGAACCAAGCCCTAAATCGTGGAATATATCATGGGAAACATCCTGAACCATCACCTCTTCAATAACCCATCAGTATGCCTATCAGACAGGAAAATCAGCAGAAGTAGCACTCAATAACCTAGTTGAGAAGATCACCCAATCCCTTCAAATGAAGGAAATTGCGGTGGGAGCTTTCTCGACATTGAGGGAGCATTTAACAATCCACTACCCGACTTCTTATATTCAGCAGTAGCCGCCAGAGGATTTGAACCTACTATAGGAGACTGGATTCGTGCTATGCTATCAAGCAGAACTATAACAACGTCTCTACAGGGAGAAACAGTTAGCTTTAGAGCCACAAAAAGATGCCCGCAGGGTGGGTCCTTTCCCCCCCTTTTGTGGTCACTTCTTGTGGACGACTTACTGGATATTCTCACACTGTGGGTGGTTGAGATTCTAGCATATGCAGGTAATTTTGTCATACTAGTCAGAGAAAACTCTAAAGGAGTAATATCTAATACCCTCCAAGAGACACTGGATGCAATGTTTAACTTTTGTGACAGGGAACAGATGTCTGTGAAACATCAAAAAACAGTACAATACAAATAGTACAATTAACTCGAAAAATGAAGCTGGAAGACTTAAGACCGCCCTCCTTAATGGGTGAAACTATTCCATTTGCGGAGGAGGTGAAATATGTATGAATTATTCTAGATAAATCACTTTATTGGAATTCCCATCTGGAAAAGGTATTCACAAAGCAAAATTGTCCTTATGGACATATCGTCGTATTTGTGTTAAATCCTGGGGCATGGGTCTCTAACAAATTTACTGGATCTATGTCACGGTCATCAGACTAATGATAATATACGGATCCATTGTTTGGTGGCGGAAAGGTACAACGGATGCCAAAGCCAAACTCTCTGGATTATAAAGACTAGCATGCTCGACCGTAATGGGGGCACTTAGCACCACACCGTCAGCTGCAATGGAAATCCTCCTGGACTTACACACTCTTCATATGTTTGGAGAGTGAGGCCAGGTAGGCAACATATAGACTGCAACAAGCGCAGACTAGTATCATGGAGCGGAACATGTTGCTAGTTGACATAGAGAGTCATGGCATCCTGGGAATGCCCTTGGATACTATGCCTACCATCACCAATTACGAGCTGACTATCAACATCCTTTTTCCGTAAAGAAATGAATGGCTTCAGAATAAAACCGACCTACTGGAGGCAGACAGTTGCTGGTTTACAGACGGCTCCAAAACTCCTGAGGGAACAGGAGCCGGAGTACATAGCTACAGACCAAAGGTGAGGATGTCCTCAAGCCTAGGTATTAATGCAATTATTTTTCAGGCCGAGGTTCATGGCATTAAACTGTGTGTGTGCAAACGCTGGAATATATGCATCTTACACGCAGATCAATCGAAATGTTTTCAGATATCGAAGCAGCTATAAAATCTCTTGACTCCTACCGCTGTAACTCCAAAACGGTATGGAACTGTCAGAAGGCTCTAAAACATTTGAGCAAAAACCACAAAGTGTGTCTGGTGTGGATACCCACTCTGGTATGGAAGGTAACGAAGTAGCCTACTCCTTGGCCAGAGAAGGAGCGGGATCATAAATCATCGGACCAGAAACGATGCTTGACATATCTTCAAGTACTGCTAAGATGGCTATCTCAACTTGGGCTGAAAGGAAAACTCTCCAGTATTGGCAAGAGTTACCAGGATTAGTTCATTCGAAGGCGTTTATAAAATACCCTTTGAAATCAAGAACTAAGAAACTTTTAGCGTTAAACACGGTAAACCTGAAAACTCCAACAGGCCTATATACCGGGTACTGCCGACTAAATTATTATCTGCAAAAATTCGGTCTAGCGGAAAACGCCGAGTGCTGTCTATGCCTGGAGGATGATGAGAAGGCAGATCACGTCTTATGCACCTGTCCCGGTGTAGAGAGGATCCGATTCTCAATATTTGGCAAAGGGCAACTGCTGCCAGAAAATCTGGACACATTCTCATTCGATAAAGTTATCAGTTTCATTAAGAGACTAAACTTATTGGGTGAAATATAATTAGGAGTGAGCCACAATAGGCCTGCTAATGGCCGCAGTGGAGGATCGACAAAGACCCACTCACAAAGACCTAACCTAACCTAATGATAATTACCAAATATTACGAACTGTGAAAATTACCCTATTAATATTAATTTTAGTTTGAAATAAGTTCTATTTTATAGTTTATATGTTTGATCTTATTTTTTTGTTCTTTCTACCATTAAAAATGTGACAATAAAAATGTTGACGTTACGTTACGTTTGTATTGTTCATTAGCTTCCATGGCGACTTTAAATCCCAAGGGAATAAACTATATTGAAAAAAACCGCTAGCCTAAAACAAGCAGAAATAAGGTATTTCTTGTACCCATTCCGGAGCAGTTTGGCTCTTTTAGTTGTGAACCACACTGATATTTGACAAAAAAAAAACTTTCAAAACAGTACAAATTCACACGCCTCGAGGTCGAAAAGAGAGTGTAGAATTCCACTCTACAACCGCCGATGCCTGTACCGTACCGTTTTTGTTTGTAATTATGTAATTTTCTCTGATTTATTGACTTGGTTGAATTGAACATAATTTT
The DNA here is from genome assembly GCA_029963845.1 of Rhamnusium bicolor. Lineage (NCBI taxonomy): Eukaryota > Metazoa > Arthropoda > Insecta > Coleoptera > Cerambycidae > Rhamnusium > Rhamnusium bicolor. The sequence continues at coordinate 609,306 of JANEYF010003013.1, read as the reverse complement.
AAACACTTGGTAAAATTCCTTCTAGCCGTTTTCCGTATTTAGTGTTTTTAATTATTAACTTAAAAAACAATTTTTACTATTTTAGACACTTGATAAAAATCCTGCTAGGTTTCATATTTAGTTTGAATATTAATTTATTGACTCATTCATTTTTTTGTTTAAAATATAATTTCTACTATTTTAAAGTACTTAGAAAATCTTGCTAGTAATACTTTAAATATTTATTTATTAACCATTGCTTTACTCTGTGCATCTTCGTGGGTCAGGATTTTATCTAGTTAACACTGTCTATTTCTGTTCTTTTTTTCAAGTGTTTATACGATAACCAGTCAATAACTAATATGTACATTGTTATTAGTTTTTTGTTGTAAATAACATATATAAATCTTTGTAAATATATTTTTTTCAGATCCTATTCAGTCGGACGTTTTGTAAAATGATTTCTGCCTTGTTTCTTAGTCCTGATTCTTTTTTCTAGACCCTTGGATATAACCGGTCTTCACTGCAGCTACCCGAAACCCTATTAACCTCTAATAGGGAAAAGTTCCTGCACTTAAAGAGGAACTGCTGACCGAAAAATAACCGTCAATAATACTACCGCTATTAGCTTTTCCATAACGGAAAAAAGAACGTTACGATGAAAATATAAATTAAACCGAAACTTTCGCTATTGGATAAACCGAGGTCATGAATAAAACTTACATAAATAGATAATGAATGGGCTTAAAAAGGGATTATATCTTTTAATAGTATGCTACCTGAACTCAATTAGTTACTTCTTAAACCCATCCATATTATATATACAAAATACAGTACATAAATTTCTATTTAGGATACTCTTGTAGTTGCCATTAATTGCTTTAACGATAACGTGTAATGCTCTTGCATTTAACTGCCATGCCATTAAAATATATTTTGTGAAAAGGATATTAGAGGAAATGTTTCTTTAAACTGTTTATGAGAGGATGATTAAACTAATTTTAAAAGAGTACCTATAGCAATCAGCTTTACAACTTTATGAAAGACTTTATAAAATCTTATTAGTGTAACAGTTTAATGAAATAGACAAGTTAATTAAATGTGGATTATCTTTATATCATGTTTACACTTAATTAACAATAAATGTTATCTTCTGAGAATATTACATTTTCAGTTTACATCACTTAAGAAATGGAAATATTACGAAAACTTTACTGCACTTGATTTATAACTAGAATGCGAACAGATGTGTGTAAAAATGTGATAAAAACATCATGTCACAGGCGTGAGCCTAAAAAACAAACAAATACTTGTTTTATTTTATTTCAATATTATTAATGTTATTAATTATTGTAACAATGCGATGTGTGCTTTAGCAATAAAGCCGGTCTGAGATTAGTGATTTGAATTTTGACTCTGACTTACAGAAAAATAAACTACCTACTTTTTGTAGCTACATGTTTCAGATAAGAATATTTTAAGGTTATAATGTAAACTACTTTCTTGTTAGTAAAGTACCTTTTCTGTAAGATACAGCAAAATGTCAGTAAGGAAAATTATTCAGATTAAAAGTTATATTCTTATATAAAATCCGAAGATCCGCCCACTTTGACATTTTTGATTTCTTTTTTTAATTATTAAAAATAAAGAAAGTTTTTGCTTTTAAATGTTTCACAAATATTTTATTAAAACTCTACACGTGTTTCGGCTTTTTAGGCCTTTCTCAAGAGTGCAGATGATACTTTTTTTAATATAAAATTCAGATATAGCAGAAAATCATTAGTATATCGATTTCGAAAGTGGTTGACCCAAAAAAACTTATTAAATTATTTAGGTAAATTTTTTGAAATTAGTCGGTATATGGGGAACTATTGTCTGTATGATGATACAATAATAAAAGGGGTAAGTCTACAAAGTTGTTACATGACTTTAGTGGAAGTGTTTGAGACATTAAAACGGGAAAAATATAAATTCTTTGATCGTGAAATTGAATTGTTGGGGCACATAATCAGTAGTAAATAATTAATGGTTGATGCATCAGATTCAGTTCAAAAATTAAAGTCCTGTTTAGGTTTACTGCATTATTCTGAAAAAATCTTGCCTAGTTTATCGGAACTGTTGAGACCATTGCACGTCATATTAAAAAAAAAATAGACAGTATACCCGAACATAAGAATAACAGCAATGTTTTGAGCTGACAATGAGTAAATATTAATAGTAGAAAATAATCTACTTGTACATTATGATCCCACTAAAGAGTTCTTTGTAACTTGTGATGCGTTATAGAGTAGGTTGTGTGTTGAGCCACCAAAGTGAGGCTGATCCCATATACTTTGTACCTAGTAGTAAGGGAGGCTGGCGCATTAATTTTTGCAGTAAGTAAATTTCTTATATGGAAGATCCTTTAAATTGGTTACTGACTTTCAACAAAAAAAAAGTTGTTGATTCGGAAAAAAATACCAGTTGCGTCTGCAGGTAAAATACAAAGATGGGCTATACTGCTTTCGGGGTATCAATATAAAATTGCGTATGGCACATTAAAAGGAAACCGATGCTCTTTCTCTGTTGTCATCACCCGAAGGGAAAAAATGTTCCCAATTCTATAAATTGCTTTAATTTTAATCAAACTGTGACAATATCACACACAGTAACTGCAAAGGAAACAGAAAAGGACTTGACGTTAACCAAAGTATACGATATTATTATTAGGGGTTGGCCTGAACACATTGACGATTGTATTATATTTCAACCTTATTTTTTAAAAGTACAAAATTAACAGTTGATAAAAATTGAATTTTGTGGGGGAATCGAATAGTAATATCATTAAAATTAAGAAAATCAACTTTAGCTTTATTTCACGAAACACATGGTGGAATTGTTCATACTAAAATGTTAATTAAAAATTATTGTTGGTGGCCAAAGGTTAATGATGACATGGAGGATTTAATTACAAGGTGTGAGGTCTGTTAGTTAACTCAGAACTTTACAACAAATTGTGCAATTGTACCGTGGTCAAGAATTTCTGTAAACTTCGATTTCTTTCACAAATATAAAGTTACATGTCTTTTAATACCTAATTGATACACGAACCAAGAGGATAGATATTCACATGGCGTCAAATAATCAGCAGCTCAAACTATAGATAAACTTTGTAAAACATTTGCAATAGTGTTTACCGATAAAATTGTTGAGCGATAACGGACCTCTGTATATCTCTAATGAATTTGTTAAATTTCAACAAGCTAATGATATAAAACCTGTTGAGCGTCCTCCGTATCATCCCCAGTCAAACAGGATTGATGAGAGGAAGGTACAAATGGTCAAGAAAGCCTTGGATAAACAATTTTTAAAATGCAATTTAAATTTGTCGGTGGAGCAAAAGTTGCCAAACTTTTTTTTCAATTGTAGAAATACTCAAACTTCAACAGGAACGTCACCAAATGAAATGTTTTTCAAAGAGAAACCTTGATCTTGCTTTGATATCGTCAAACATAACCATGTAATAGAAAAGAAAAATATAATCAAATTAAAAGAAAGAAAGCTGTATAATGTAGGTGAAATAGTATTATGTAACAATTTATAGAAGCGAAAAAATGACAAAAAAGAGAAAATTGTAACAATTTTAAGTAGCATTACATATTTGGTTGAGGTAGAAGGGGTTGTAAAATAATTTTTTGCTGTTGCATTAAGACCAAATCCATGACTTGTAGTTGATTCAGTTAGTTATCCTAAGTTCGATGAGGATAATATAGTAATGCCAAGTAAGATGCCTGAACATTTTTTCACTCCTCCACAGCCAGATCTGTCAATAAAGTCTCCACGTAAAAATTTACAAAACGAAGCCATGAATATTAATGATCAGTGTTCACGTAGAGTAAGTAAGCCTCCAGTCAGACTGAATTCATAATTTACTTTGCTATAACCATAATGTAGTTTTTCTTAGCCTAGGAAGATAAAGATGTTATGTGTTTATATGGATTTAGGGATTGTCGTTGTTGTTTTCATATAGATGTTCCTCAAAATGGTAAACAATAATTTGCTAAATACTTACTGAATTATAGCAATAAGCATTCCAATAACCCCTTGCGAATATTTTTGTTCCACTTCAATCAACCTATTGTAGATTTATTTTCTAAAGATAGTTTCAGTGCTTTCTAGTTTTGAAACTGAAAATGATTTACAAATATTTAGTGCTTGGAGAGCGTATCAGATATGTGTCTCCAATCAGAAAAACCCTTGTTATCCGTTAATGTCCTGTTTATGCTTTGACTAAAAATTTTACAGCAAAAGCAAAGAACACTATCTAAGAAGAGTAACCATTCAGGAATAATATCCACGCGATATCTTAATTTTCATCTAAAATAAGTTACTGAATAATATACCCCTTGAATTTTTAGGAAAAAAGAATTTTTAAGGCCAAATCATGGAGCTGATAATGGGTTATTAAATAATCTATATTCCAGATGTAGCAAACGGGCACAGACTAGTCAGGATTATAATTTTAATATTTACAATAATTCTAGAATGCGAAGATAAATTTGGTTTTTAGTTATTATTTTACCCATGTACATCTTTATCTTCCAGTCATGATTTCGGCGCTTGGCGCTCCTGTAATATGGCGCCTTCGTACGGCGACGAAATGGCCAGCCGCTAGAAACGGCCCTGTGCGGAGCTAAAAACATCCAAAACGAGCTATCGGTTGATATTGAGAAGATTATTCTACCTTCACTTCACACCAAATTGGGGTTAATGAAATAGTTTGTAAACGGACAGAAATGGACCAGATCTCCAACATGTAGAAATAAAATTTTCTAGACTCAGTGAAGTGAAAATAAGAGGTATTTTTGTCGGTTCTCAAATAAGAAGTCTATTTAGAACCATCAATTTGATGAAATACTCCAAGGAAAGGAGTAGGTCGTATTGAATGCATTTAAACTAGTAGGTATTGAATTACTTGGCAAGAGGAAAGCTAAAAATTACGAGGAAATTGTTGAAAATTTCACAGCATACCTAGGATACAATGTCAGTAAAAAAAGTTCATTCCCTCATTCGCATCTTAATTTTCTTTCGGAGAATTGTGGCTCATTAAGTGATGAACATGAAAAAAAAATTCATCAAAAAATTAACAAGGAAAGTGGAACTGCGCTATGCTGGAACGTGATCTGAAACTTTCCAGATGCAGAATACAAAAAACAAGTTGAAAGTTGAAAATTATGTGACACTCCCTAAACAACAATTTATTTGACAGATCAAGTCAGACAGAAAAAAATCATAGCACGCTTACTGTTTTCACAAAATTATTAAAATTCAAACGTTAAATCTTGCGACAAGGAAATATAAATTAATAATAAAATGTTACAGAATACAGATCTAGAAATGAATTTTGAAACGAAAGTTAATTGCTTAGAAACGCACGGTCATGGAAAATTTTTTTCAGATGGAATCAGAGCCAAAATATTATTTGAAAACTTCGAAAACGGGCAAATTGTCAATAATGTAACATTAAGCTTCCATCAAAATGGGTTGGTATGGGAATGTGCCAACCCGAATGATTCACATGGTGTAGATTTTAACAAATGTTTCATTTTTCTCCTCTGATATATGGAATTATACGGAAATTTAATATTTTAGTGACTTTTACTAGCATTTCTCATTTAGTTACTAATTTGCCTAACATCAGCAACAGCCCTGTAAAAACTTGCTATTTAAATCTAATAAAAAAACATGTTTGTAAATTCATATTCCGTATCTGCAATTGCTTATTATAATTTAATAGATTTTAAAGAATAATTGAAACACCAACGATTATGTAAAACTGAATTAAAAAATTATTTGTATTTATTCGCATAAATGGTATATATAATATTTAAATTTAATTAACTTTACTTATAAATCATTCTAAATTTGTTTTAATTTGCGTTAATATTGCAGTAATACATGTATACTATATGATTTATGTTGCAAATACAAATTTAAAAATAAACGTTATTAATTACACTTAATGTACCTATTGAATTTGTTTTAATATGATAGTGCTGTATATACCTTATGTATTATAGGCATACACATATTCAAAATATAATGTTCTTAATTAATTTTAATTCTATAATACATACATATTATTAGATTTAATATGTAGATGTAAATTTAAAAATCAATATTACTAATTACATTTAATGTATATTCGGTTAGTATTAATTTGTTTTAATTCAGTTCCATGGGACACTTTTTGCTTTCAATAAGTATAAACATATTAACAAAATTAATTTTTTATTAATTTTAATTCCATAATACATGTTAAATTTATTATGTAAATGCAAATTTAAAAATCAGCTTTATTAATTACATTTAATGTGCCTACTGAATTTGTTTTAATATGATGCTGTTTGTTTATACCTCATAAATTATTAATTTGTTCTAAAACAGTTTTATGGGCTACTCTGTGGGTCATATATTTAAATGTCGATAAATTGTAAATAAAATGAATTTAACTCTCAGAGTATTATTTCTCAATTGTGAATTCAAAGATATATAAAACAAAGATTTTTATATGCTCTTATAATGATTAAAATTTGACACAATCATTCTCATAAAAAAAACCTTTTTATCTTAAAATATATATAAATTCAATACTATTAAAATAATTACGTGTTATTACATATTTATGACATTTCGAATATGTTAAATATTTTACAGGAATATGCAATTAAAAGAATAAACATACGAAAAGTATTGAATCCCATAAAAATCAATAAATTAGCTATTGTACTATTCATATTATGTATAATAGAAACAAATTGATATTAACACATATTTATTCAAATTAATAACAATTGACAATTTTTCTGCAATTGCAATATAAACAAAATTTAAGCAGGAAACACTGAATCCCATTTAAATTATTATATCTATTAACAATAGCAGACTTGATCTAAATAAATTGCATAAAAGGATTAAATAATATGCATGCTCATTAAAAACGAAAATAGGGTGCAGATTGCATCAAGTAAGCCAAATAAAAATCAAGCATTTCTCATCAACTTTCAGTGGTATTTTAATTATGTTTAATTAGTGATTTTTTTACAGGGAGTATATGTAAAAAATTAAGTTTTGCACTATAACTTTAAGAAGAAGCCAAATTTTATAAGAGTAAAATATGTTTGGTAAGATAGCAGTGGCTCAGTGGCATATCTTAGTATTGGAGTAAGTAATACTTTAAGGCATAACTGTCAAGACTAAATGAAAAAGTTTTGCAGAAAAAATTTACGATTCAAATTTGCAAAAAAAAGTTGAAAAAAATTGTGTGCCTCACCAGGTTATTTTTTAAACGATTTGTAAAACATTTGCGAAACTTTTTTTTCAGAATCAGGTGGAAAATATAACGACAGATTTAAAATTTCGTAAAAAAATATTGATTTTTTACAAAGTTGCACCTTTTTGAAATTTGCACAGTGAAAAATGAATTAAAAAATAAAATTCCAAAACTTTTTTTTGAAAATTTAAAACAATTTTTTTTCTGTAGAACTTCTTCATTTAGTCTTGATAGCTATGCCTTAAAGTATCGCTTGGGTCCCATGCTACAATACTATGACAGCCTAAATTTCACCAGCCGCCACTAAAATGGCTTCAGTTAGCTTCCTAATAATAATAAAAAATCAGCGGCGTAGTGACAAACAAAAATATTGCGTGTGTAAAAAGGTCTATGGTACAAAAGAAAACCATCACCCAGTGCATTTAGCTTGATAATTTTAGACTGAAATATTGCTCTTAGCATATTAAATATTTGCAGTAAAAGTTGATATTGTACAAAAAGAAGGTTTAGTGTCATATCCCAAAAAAAAAACAACAACTATGCAGCTACGGACACGTGTTTCGGAGTTATTGCCCCTCATCAGCGCAGCGTACTGTATACTGTACTTTCCAGCCTTATTTTAGTTCTTGTTCCTAATCTATCGTAGATCCTATTCCTTAGCTACGCTACGCTGATGAGGGGCAATAACTCCGAAACACGTGTCCGTAGCTGCATAGTTGTTTTTTTTGGGGATATGGCACTAAACCTTCTTTGTTTTATTTTGAACCCCAATAAATCTATCTTGGTTTGTTGATATTGTACTTTGTTCGGGAGTTAAGTAAGGGAAACTGTAAAAAAATTGATAATTTAACAACCTGTATAACATTAACGGTATATTTTATTTTTACGGCATTTTTTTATATGAAACACCCCTATTATTATTTCGAGTTCTCTCGATTCTCAATGAAATGCTATATACTAATGAAATTTTATCCGCGCTCTATTTATAACATGCTCAGCCTAGCTTAAGTGAAACCAAGGACTTTGGTGAACTTGTATGATTAATCCTGTCTACTTGATTTATATTTAGAACAGCCTGAGTTGCCTGAGTAATCAAATCTAGGACGCTGTTATTAAATGTAAACAGTAGTTTACAAATATAAAAAGCGGAAATGGAATGTCACGAACAGTGAGTGTGGTAATAAGTAATTATATGTTTTCAAATAATTAAAACACGAAAGTATTTTCTTATTTATATTTAGAACTTCCTTAAAAAAAGTAGTAAATAAATACTCGCCTCATGGAGGCCAAGGACAATATTATTATGAGATATTACATTAAAAAGAAAAACATTTCTATGCAGTTACACAGAATACTTTCTATTTTTTGAATTGCGAAACCACTTTTCTTTTGGTTATTTAATGTATAATAAAATAAAATAAAGACCTTTGAAAACACATTTAATTTACATATACACACATATGCATATATTTGCAGAACCCAAAATAGCTCCATTAACCTATCCTATTAAGATTTTTTTTTGTGATTTAACCTGCCAACACATAAGTGATTACTTTATTAGTGGTTTTTAACTTAAAGTAGCATAACGAGATTGACCAAAATCTCCTAAATTCACTGGTTTGCATGAAATGGGGTCTAATAGCATATGATAGTCATCAAGAGAAAAGTTATGGTAAACTTGTTTCTCGTCAGCATGTATTAGTAATCTACAAGTTTTCAATACCATAGACAACTCTGCACTATATATTAAGAAAGGCAGTGGACCGAAGATGGACCCATCCCAGGTAACACTAATGCTCTTATTAAGATCTCCAAGGTCGCTTTAAAATTATACAATAAAACTTCGAATAATACCAAATGATCTTCAAGACAAGCTTAGGATCACCATAAAGCAGCTTCTAGCCAAAAAGTGCCCATCCTAAAAGGGTCTTGAAGACTAAATTTTAAAACTATATTAAAAACCATTTAGTTTTAATTTCATATTCTTAAAGAGTTCTTCAAGGCAACCTTAAATTTATGTATTAAAGCGTTTTGCATTTAAAATAAAATTGCAGCAGACTAAATTGCCTTGAGAATCATTATAATTAATCCTAAAAGGGTTTCATTTTGTTTTAAAGTCGGACAACTTTATGCGTGAAATAGTTAAAACAACGGCAAGTCTCTAATGGGGCAGAGTGGTAATATTTTAAACGTAACGCATATAAAGCTGATCAAAAATAATATTCAAATGCAAACTATTCTGGTAAAAATTACCAACGGATGGCACTTTTCTGACAAAATATAATAAAATACTTCTACATAACTCGAGCGCCACCAATATGTTTTTTTTATTATCTAAAAAATTTTTAAAAATATCGTCAATTTTTATTTTGCATCTAAACATCCAAATGCATTTTTTTTTATTAAATTGCATGTTTGGACACACCATCCTTCAGTTATTTAAGAGGATGTAAAGCGCATATATTTCAATAAAATTTTTTTTTTTTGGCTATTGAAAATATTCATCATGGCGGGTCTGTATCTTATATAAAAAATGGCGTGGTCTAGATAAAAACTGATTGCAAGTTAATAGAACATTTTAAATCTTACAAGACTTAAAATAACGTTTTATTTACCACTTTAAGTACAATTACTCTCCCAGACGTTTATTTACTCTTCCTTTTAAAACTGAGTTGCTTTAATATGTTCAAACTCGTGGCCTTATTGATTTAAAGGGATCTGGCGCGCGTATGAAATCCTAACCTTAAAATTGTGCCGGTTTTGTGATTGCTGGATTTAGTGACTTCGTTATAATTTAAAATACTTGTCACTAATATTTTCCATTTTAAATATATCTTCTAGTTTTCATTCATGCATAAAGTAGGTACACGGACTGTACTGGTTCACTAAATCAGCAATCAGTTTATTGAGCAGATGGCGTGTTTTCTCCGATTATGGAGGGGGTAGAATTAGTTTTAATAAAGTCATCAAAAATCCAACAGGCATTTCTTTTAATCAAATTGACTAAATTAAAACCTTTGAACTTTAAAATATTCTTAATTTACTCTTTAAAAAGTAAAAACTATGTTTTAGGATTTAATGTGGAATTTAATTGAGCATATAGGCTTAAGATAAAATAGTTTACTTAATGGGTTTTAATGACTACATCAAGGATACTCCATAAAACTACATTAAAACAATTTGTTCCAAAATGGATTGTTTTAAAACCAACTTGCTATTTAATTCTTTAAAAAGGCAAATTAGTTTTAAAATAGCCAATGTCAAGAGTATTATAAAACTAGTATAGGGCATTAGGAGCAAACAGTTTTTTTATTTTAATTTAAAGAGTGCATTAAATCCTTTGCATAAGAATCAGTGGTCTTTAAGAAGTTTTAGTTTATCTTAAGGTAATTTTAAAACCACTATCAATTTTATTGAACATGTTAAAGCACTTTTAAAACCTAAATAAATCAAAAGTATCTTAGAGTTGTTACTTGGGATGTGATACTCCAAACGATACATATTGCTTCTTTTCATATTTCTATTAACTATTAATTAGTAATTATTACTAATTCGCCTTTTGGATCCTATTTTTTTACAAATCAGTATGTACCATAGTAGCATTCAGTATACCATGTGGAATAAATATAAAAATATAGCTTTAGATTGAGAAGAAATTCAATAAATGGTTAAATTTTAAGCGTCCTATACTAACAGACACTAAGATCATCTGTCAAATGTTTCATGCTTTTTGTTTGATGTCAGTTGAACCAGTAACTGATGTATCGAATTGAAGTTATCAGTGGTGAGCAGCTGTTCAAAGAGAATTCACTCAATCATATAAGAAATAATCCAGATATCAGCTTTGTGCTAATGATTCATAAATCTAAATTATATTCGAATAGATCTGAGAAATATTCATCTCAATATAAAATTCCTGAAGTGCGTAGGATGTATACAAATTTGTTTAAAATATTAGAAAACCTTTTACTACCTGATGGATTGACATTTATATTTTATTAGGCATATATTTTTTCCCAAATATACAAGGTGGTCTAGTTTCCGAGCCAGATACTTCAGGAATATGTGGAGTATGTAAAAACAGTATGAGTATCTTCTATGAATATAATTCGAGAAATGCTCCATAACTTGAATATAGCGTGTTGATGTTAAAAAGTTAAATGACCAATCCATTCTCTTACAATTCTTCGAAAATGCATTGAAGCACCATCCAATTGTATCCAACTATCGTATTGCAAATCGGTGGGCAAATCCTCGATACAGTCGAGTAGGTTATTGATAAAGAACTTGAAATAATTGCGAGCTTAATCTTGATGGTAGCAAATGTGCACTACCAACGTCATTGTGAAAAACTTCCAGCTAAAAAACTTCCAGCACTAAATTCATCTTGAAATGATCGCGGTCAAGTATTCGTGGGCCCAAACATAAAGATTGTGATAGTTTATTACTCCTGCTCTTGTGAATGACGATTCATCTGTCCATAGAATTTTATACAAAAAAATCAAGATTTCCTTCTGCCGAATTTAAAAGCCACTGGCAAAAATTGAGGCGCATTTCAGCATCCCCAGGGTGTAAATGTTGCACAGGCTGTAGATAATAGGCATGGCTGTGGTTATCTCGTGACGTTCATAATATTTGCGATTTCGGTATTTGCAGTTGCTGAACTGCTCTGCAAGAGCTTAGCCTACGATTATTATTAAAAACTTGAAAAATACGATTTCGATTATTATTTCTAAAAATTTTGCTGGGTTCATTATTTACGCGCAAACCAAAGTTGCGAGAACAGTGATGTATTCTAATAAAAACGTGAGAATATGGAAGTCTCCTATTTGGGAAACGTCTTAGATACTCACGATCTGCTGTCTTTGCATTTGCGAACAGATTTTCCTGTTTGACAACTCTAAATCGGTCTTTCAGGCTCAACAGTCCTCGGCTCCCCTGTTGACGTGTAAGGTACATATGAGGAACGGACGATCTAGGATGAATACTTCTGTGAGTAATCATTATCTTGTGGGTATCTCTGTCTAATTGGCGCAGCTCGTCTACTGTCCATTTCACTACTCCAAAGGAGTAGAGCAGAATCAGAATCGCAAGCATGTTAGTCGCAGACACATTGTTCTTCCCCGAAAGTTCGGAAGACCAAATCTTTCGGAGACGGTGTCTGTACTTGCCGCGGAGAGAAGCCTTTATTTGTTTTACATCCTGGATGTGCCTTTGTTGCACATCCTGATATGTATAGGTCTCTCTGGCATCCAAATATTTTAGGATATTTCCTTCTGCGAGCTGCGTATCTTCAGAGAATTCCCCGCATCGTCCTCTTTTGAGGTGGACGACTGCACATTTGTCCCACCCGAACTCCATACCAATGGCTCGCGAGTATTCTTCTACCACGCTAAGAGCGTTTTGTAGTTTACGCTCTCCGGAGGCATAATGTTTAAGGTCATCCATATAAAATAGACGGGTGACCTTATGCCTCCAGTCGCTGGGTGGTCAACATTAATATCCACGGGTTTGGCGGAGCCCAACAAACAACGACAGTAGTGAGATGCAGAAGAGTAGAGGACTCAGGGAGTCATCCTGGAAAACTCTCTCCTAAATGCCACCTGCTCTGTCGTAACCCGCTGTGCACCTGATGTTATAGTGAAGCGAATCTTCCAGAGCAGCAGCAGCTGTTCTATGCATCTCACTAGTGGTGCTGGTACCGTAAGACATTCGAGCAAGTGCAACAATAGCTCGTGCGATGTTGTATCAAATGCCTTGAGGTAATCAATCCAGGCCATCGATAGATTCCGCTTGTATTGCACAGAATCCTGTGTAATACAGAGTTCAATCAGCATGCTGTCTTTGCAACCTGCCATGCTCTTTTTGGTACCACCCTGTTCGTGTATCTGCTGGAAGACCGGATCACCAGACCTCAGTGTCCTAGCATACAAGATATGTGTAAACATCTTGTAGCAGGAGTTGAGGCAAGTGATCGGCCTATAGTTCTTCGGGTCGGAATGATCCCCCTTTTTGGAGATAAGCACGGTATGTCCCTCGACGAACCAGTCCGGAATCTGCTGCCCCTCGTTCAACCATGAGTTGAAAACTTGCGCCAGACGGCGGTGAGTGGAAGGAAATTTCTTCCACCACCAGTTGTTAATGCCGTCTGGGCCCTGGGCAGCGCAGTTCTTGGTACCAAGCGATTGTTGGACTTCCTCCATACTGATTGCCGGGCACACTTCTTCTGGCTCTTCAAGATGTCTGTGGCACAGAGCCTCGAAGTGTGCAATTGCTGGAGTGTCGCTATTAATTGGACGCGTCGTTTCGTAGATTCCCTTCCAGAAGGTTTCGACATCTTGTACAGTCGGCGGATTATCGACAACACGCTGTGGCTCTTGAAAGAGGCGGAAAGGTTTCGTACGGAACAAATTGTTTTGCTCCCTTACCCGCCTGTTCAACGTTTTCTTTATAGCCATGAGCGCTCGGATCCTATCTACGCAGTGCTTCTTGATGGTAAGCATCACTGTTAGATTTAGAGTGTCCTGCTATGCGCCGGACTTTAGGAGTAAAGACTCTACCATTTGTCGTGTATACCACCACAGTCTAGATCCGAGAAGCGTGTTGTCTAGTCGACGGTATCTTACTTTGGATTTTTTGTACACGCCGCTTTCTCGATCCAATTTGAAGTTTTAGTTGACCTCTTACGGGGGGACGAGTTGCTTCGTGGCGTTGTACACGGCACAGTCGACTTGCCAGATGTCTGCTTCTTCTCGAAGTTCCTCATCGATGATTGCGTCCATTATAGCTAGGTCTTGTGCTTTAGGTTAGCCCTGGTGTTCAAGGATACCCTCGTCCTTAAGTCTACATCGGTGAACTCTACAGGATGTTTCCCATCAGCTGCTAATTGCCGCTGTGGGACTACGGCTTGCAGTTCTTCCAGCTGACGGGATGCCCTTACGTAACCTGTCCTGAGCAAAAACAATACTTTGATCTCTCACATGTTGTTGAGAGAAGGCGCGGTGTTCAGGGTGCATGTAACCGCGCCATGTATCCCCTGCGCTCAGGTTCGCTGCTCTTGTAGCAGGTCAGCAAGTCATCCCTTAGTTCCCTCGTCCACTTAAAGCGTCCATGTGAATTACGAGTTTCGTCAACATTGAGACCTTCCGGTAGGGCTCCTCCAACCTGTCTCTGACCACCATCCGGTTGGAGTCGATCGTGAGGAGCCCTTCATCTACGCGTAGTTGGAACCAGAGTTTGGAGGTTATTATGAATATTATATTAATTATAATATTTGCATATTCTTTGTTACTAAACAGCATAACTTTCACAGTTATAAAGACAAAGTAATAACACATTTAATCACACTAATCTCAAAAGACAGTTACAACAATAATAGTTTCAAAATTATGTTTTATTTGACAGGTAGGTAAATAATATTTATTTCGCATAACTAACTTTTCTATTGCTCTCTTTTAAAATGATCTTAAACGCCTACATAAAAGATTTTAACTACAATTAAATCGATAATAGCTTGTTCTATCAAAATTTTACAAAAACGCTTTTTTCTTCAGAAAGCCATGGGCAATTTAGCTGTTTAAAATTGTTTTCAAAAATTGGATATTTTGTCGTACTACTTATTTCTATAAAAGAGATACGTAGCCCCCGTATCTACGTCAATTTTCGAGGTTTGTTCCCCAGTAACTCGACCACTCTGTATACTGTTTGTGTTTAATATTTGTTTGTATACGTAAGTATAAAAAAAAAATTGATTTATTGCACATTATATGTAGATACAATGTGCAATAAATCATTTTTTTTTGAAATATTATTTTGTTTACATTAATTTTCACAAGACTGTATATGTACAAGACTCTTACGTGAAAAGAATATAAAACAAACTGAGAGGTCAGTTTTGATTAATATAAAACCTGTTTTTGTAAGGCGCACTATATCCTACTCAATAAATTAAACAAGAGTTAAATAACTCAACACATTTTCAGTCTGTCAAACGTAAATGAAAAAAGACTTTAAAAGTAATTATAGGGAGAAACATATGCAAATGCTAGTAAAAAAATCTCGGCAAATGGGATTAGGATTCCATTATACAAATTACCAGAAGCAAAAAAACATGTTGTTAGAAACAAAATTTACCAGTTTGTTATTTTGAAAAAAAAGAACAGTAGGTAACCAATTATTTTAATTTTTAATTATAAAATTTTATAAAAGTAAACTTAATTTTGTGTTGACAATGGTTGCTTTTATTAAAATGAGAAAAGATTTCATTTTTATTTTAAATGAAAACCTTCCCGACTATAATTGTTTATTTTCCATGTTGCTTAATATACAGGGTGATTCACTATAACACCGAAAGTTTTAACAGTTGAAAGATCTTGACGAAATAGGGTTATTTTTTGGTGAAAACTTTTTTCTACAGGACCTACGTTTTCGAGACACAAAGCATTGAAAAAAGAAATATTTTACAGTTTTTATTACCCCTAAGCTAAGATTTACATTTTTGCTGAGATACTATTTTTATCCTCCAATCCTGAGGTGGGTTAGAATCTTTCATGTGAAGATAACACTGACGTAGTTTTCCACAAATAATCAAAACACCATATACAACACTCGACACCCGTTTCGCCAATCAAGTTGGCATTATCTGGAGATGGTTAAAACTGCTCCAAATTCAGAATGAGCATTTTATCACACCAGGTGTTTGATTTTTTATTACTGTGTTGTTATTATGTTACGCGACGAATATTCCTTTAGTGAAATTAAAATGGGAGAATTTATTAAATTAAAAACTGAGAAATAAAAAAAATTTCTAGCGGTGTGGAAATTCTGACTTAAAAAAGAAGTCGCAGTTGCTCCCCCCCGGACGCCTCTGGTTGATCTATTTCAACAGACTTTTATAAAGACAATGCAGCCCAACATACCAATACTACAGGGTTTTTGAAGAGCAGAGTATAATGTAAATTGACTCCGAGCCATCAGAGATTTGAAATTACGAATTCAAGAAAAAACACGCGCCATTCCGGAAAAAATGCTTGTTATGTCGATTTCGATGTCGAAGAATGCATTACAGAAGAAGGGGTGTATTTAAAACATTCAATCTTCAATAAATGAAATTCCACAGTATGTAGATTTGAAATATATTAGAATTTTTCTTAAAGTTGAAACAGTATTTTATTAATGCGATCTTCTTATCAGTCACAGCCACCTGGGATTTCCTGTATCTTAGAATATTATTTCAATATCTTTGACTCACTCTACAGTTAATTGTATTGCGTACAATTAATTGAGAAATAAAACAAGTATTATTATTATGCAGAATTAACAAACGAAAACCCAAACATATTCAGTAGTTTCCTAAATTTAACTTCCGTAACGATTAGATCATCCTCAAGAGTCAAAACATTTTAACCCTTCGGTGCACAGAGTGGGTTTAATAGACCCACAGCGTATTATTTTAACGACATATTTACAACCCCATTGATGTAGAACTGTATTGTTACTTGGACCTTTCTATCGATGGTCGTACTATCGTTACAATTTGTCAATTCGTTTTCATTGCTCTGAATCCTGTTCAGATTCCCCATTATTTTTTGAGTTTTTCAAAAACAACTTGATAGATTCAAAATTACTCATAATATTTATTTATAAGGATTAGGTTCAATAGCTATCATATTTATATCTCGATTTAAGTTTTGCTAGTAATACATATTTTTCTCACTAAAACTCCTTTTAAGTTAAAGATTCCATGTTGATAATATCGGGGGTGCCCACGATATTTACTAATGCTGTTGACAATTTGAAAACAGGGTCTGCTGAACATAAATTCCCCTCAGATATATTTTTGAGATATTGGGGCTTAAAGTACAAAACTGTCACAATTCCCACTGCCTGTTGCAGTATTTGCTCACACATTTTTTAGCTTATTAATATCCATAGAGATTTGATTCCTTTTAAATACTCCAACACATTTATATTAATAATATTTGCCTGTTCTATTAGTTGAAATGTGCACCAAAATATAGTCTAACTTTACATAAATATGTTAATTTGAACACACAAGTAAGTTATGAAATATGAAACTGTTGATCGAACTTTGGACAGTTGGCAATACTGGAGCAGCTAACTAGATAATCTTTTATTGAAATAATTGCACTACCAGGATAGATAGATAGACAGATGCTGGTTTTATGGCCTATACCCATGACGTACCTTGAGCAAAGAAGATTTGCCCAGGCTACCAACGTGGTGGTAAAAAATAGATGTAGATGAAATTGTACCAAGGTCAGTAGTGTAGATTCCGCAAATGTGAACACTAGGAAAAGAATATTTTTGAAAAAATTTGTCAGAAATCTCATTCTTTCTTATATGAGTTCTTGGGTTCACTGTCAGTACTTGCCTAGAGAGATCAGACAGCAGCAAGAATATCTGGGACTCCATTTACTGGAAAACGAGCACAAAACACACAAATGGTAGGAAACCGATGTATTCATCTTGTTTTTGCCAAAAATATGTTTGTTTAAAACATTGTCAACAAGTATGTCCAGATTGCAAAGAAAATTTTAAAAAATGAAACATATACAGGATGTCTCCGCGAGGTGTACACAATTTGACATGTTTCCGTTAAAATTATATTTATTTTCTGTTTTGAGAATTTTTTATTCAGACCCGATCCGCACATTGATGCTAATAATTAATCCGTACACCGAGGAGTTAAGGACGTGTGATGGTTTACAAAGAAAGTTTATAAAGAAAATATAAACTAAGTTAGTATTCCAGAACCCAATAGTTACCTAATTATGTATTGCATAAACTTTCTCGCTTGAGCGGAGTTTTATGTTTTCTTTTATCATTAGTTGACACGCTAACGAGAATTTATTTTCAACTTCTTTATTTTTATCAGAAGTTGACAGTGATTTAAATTAAAGTACGATTAGACAAATAATAGTTAACCGTTAGGTAGAAAATATAAATAAACATTTTTATTGCATGAAATATATATACAGGGTGGTGCAATACTACGTCCAACCTCGATATGTTCAGTTCTATGATAGCTAGAAACTTGATTTAAAAACATAAATAAACTAGACAAAAGAATCTGTAACCGGAAATTATTTTAGAATATATAGAGTGAGCCAAGACTCTTCTACATTGTCAACTAACATTTTTTTTAAATGGAATGCCATGTATATCAGAACATTTTTTGAAACCTATTTATGGCCTCTTCCACTCCTGTATTATTATTGACTCTCTGCCAACCACTTGGATGTAATGATTTTTCTTTTGTTGAAATTATGATATTTACACGGGTGTTAAAAAAACCACTACAGTCACAATTATCAATTTTAAGAAAAAATATGTTAGTACCAGCTATGAGACATTTGTATGATGACAGTCAACTATTTTCGCTTCCTAAAAGTATACAGGGTGGCCAAAAATAATTTTTAGATTTACAGCTATTTGAACTGAATTTTCTCAATTTTTTCAAATGGTATATTAATAATAATAATAATTAATAGTATATTTTTGGACGATGTGATGTAGAATTGGAAAACGTACATATTTTGTACGTACATACCTATGGCTATTTGTAACTATTTTCGATTTATTGAATAATAACTGCAAAATTAAGCCATAAAAAGTAAAAAATATATACAGTGTGGAAATTAAGTATCGCATAAATTCAGTAATTCCGTTGATATTAATTTTTTTGGAAAAAATCGCGAGGGTATAGCGATATTAACTTCAGCAAATATCTTCAGTCTATTTTCAGTTTCTTATGTCATTTATTTTTTTAAGTTATGACGTCATCGACTTTTTTTTAAATGACAACCTATATTTTTTATTATCGATTTTGGTAGTAGTTTTAATTCCGGTTCCGACTGTATAAAATTTTCAATAAGTTATTATATGAAACAAATCGAGAAATACAGTCTTAAAGTTCAAATAATAAAAATTCATTAAATTGGGTAAATTTATCTAGTTGCCGGTGTATTCCATTAATTAGATTTTTCAACTATTTGTATAATTTCAAAATAAAAACGAATGTGCCGTCGATAACTCTCCGTCAAACTTAGGCAACTAGATAAATTTTTGCAATTTAATGAATTTTTGTTATTTGAACTTTAAGACTGTTTTTCTCGATTTTTTTTCAAATAATAACATATTGAAAATTTTATACCGTCAGAACCGGAATAAAAACGGCTACCAAAATCAATAATAAAAAATATAGGTTATACCCCTTCGAGATTTTTTCCAAAAAATTAATATCAACGGGATTACTGAATTTATAATAATAATAATAATAATAATAATAATAATAATAACACCACATGAAATTACAACCCCCCTTTATCCCTGAAGGTCTGAAATGACCTTGTGTGGGAGAGGGCTACACATTTAGAGACAATGGACACACACCCAATATCCGAGTATACTACGATTAATCTCTCTCACAGAAAAATCCCAGTTCCTCGACCGGGAATCGAACCCGGGACCCCGAAGTTTCGAGGCAAGTACGTTACCTCTAGACCACGGAGCCATATAATTATGCGTTACTTAATTTCTACACTGTATATATTTGTTTGTAATTCAAGAGATGATATTATAAAAAGTGCTCCACATGTTGCCCATTTTGACTGACACACATTTCTATGCGTCTTTGGAATGAGGTTTCTACTGTTCATAAAATTGCCGGAGTAATACTTCTAAAAGCATTTATTATCCGTTCCTTCAAAATTTTTATTGTTGTTGGTGTGATGTTTTTATGGGCATCATGTAATACGCTTATTATAATACCTTCTCTTGAATTATTTAAAAAAAAAAAACTCATTTTCAATTTTTATTGCTGAATTTTGCAGTTATTGTTCAATAAATTGAATATGATCACAAATAGCCATAGGGATGTACGTACAAAAAATGTTCGTTTTTCAAACCTATATCACATCGTCCAAAAATATACAGGGTGTTCCATTTGAAAAAATGGAGAAAATTCAGTTCAAAAAGTTGTAAATTCATAAATCCTTTTTGGCCACCTTCTATACTTTTAGGAAGTGGTAATGGCTGAGTATCATCACACAGATGTCTCAGCACTGGTGCTAACATATTTTTTTTTAAATCGATAGTTGTGATTGTAGTGATATTTTTAATATATAAGTGTAAATGGTATAATTTCAACAAAAAAAATCGTTACATCCAATTGGTTGGGAGAAAGTCAATAATAATACAGGACTGAAAGGAGGCCATAAAGAGGTATCAAAAAATGTTCGGATATACATGGCATTTCATTTAAAAAAATTTTACTTGACCCAGGGTAAGCCAAGTTGTAACGAAGTGATTTTATTTTATTAAGTTAAGTTAGGTGGCTAGGTGGCAATTGATTTCCTTTTCCACGGGGATAACAAGATGCCTCATGATTTACAACACAAAGACAATGTTAACGGATTTTCATGTAACATATTATTTTACATTTTCCTACAAGTGATACTATTAAGGTTATTTTTCTGTAAAAGCTGAAATATAGGCAATATTGTTTAATAACCTAAAACGCTTAGAAAGTGTTAAAGAAATAGGAAGGAAGCGATAAATTCCAGAGACGACTATTACGTAGATATAATATTATATTATAAATACCTAATGAAACATTCCCAAACAGACATTAACGCACGTGGTCTTATGTTCTGTGTTTTAATATCAATCTCTTAACGAATTTTTTCAAAACATTCTTTTTTTCGTTCAAAGGACTCTAGATTTTTGTACAAGGTAGTAGGCTGCCAAATTCGACATGGGGTGTGGTGACGTTTGTCATTTATTTTTTTGATATCTACATCCCCTCCTGAGTTATAAAGACTTTTTTGGTTTTGTCAATTTACACTTTACGTATTTAACATCTATTCGATCGAGTTATTTGAAAAGATATCGAAAAACTAAAAACACTTTTTCATTGGCGTTTTTTATCCTTTATAATTTAGCGTAATAAGTTTTTCATAAGAAGTTTCGTCTTCTCGCGACCATCATCAAGTACGTTATTTTAAACACGGACCTGTATTTTTTATCGCATTTGAACCTCTGACTTCAATTTAATTTTTAATAGTTATTAATTATGAAAAATAATAGTTACGTTAATTTGAAAAAAAGTGATTTTTTTCCTTAACCATCATGGTCTACGGCTAAGAAACGTTTAGCAACATAAAAGTTTAAGATATCAATGAAGTCTGAGGTTCAAATGCTACAAGAAAATACAATAAAAATACAGGTCCGTATTTAAAATATCATACTTGATGATGATTGCGAAAAGACAAAACGTCTCATAAAAACTTCTTACGCTAAATTGTAAAGGATAAAAAACGCCAATAAAAAATTGTTTTTGGTTCTTCGATATCTCTTCAAATAACGCCAGGAGAAAATAAAAACAAAAATTCAAAATTTCACTTTTTTTCAAAAAATCTCAAGAACAATAAGAGATATTTTCGATTTATCAACGGAAGTTTCACGATCGCCAAATTCTGCAACTTTGCTCCAATTTAACCGATTCTGTATCTCTTACCGTTTCTGAGATGCCAGTAGTGAGAAGAGAATTTGTTACAGCCTGTGTTTCATTGGGAAAGGGAAATACGTTAACTGTGGATAAGGGTCACCGAGTTGGTTCCAAATAACCCATACTTAATGGGTTTTTCGCCCTTTATAACCGAGATACATTTATCAATTTTACCTATTTGTTTATTGATTCATAACTTACGAACCACCTCGTATATTTTATTGACATTTGGCACACATATTCTCCATCACTTGACGAATCCACTAAGGCATTAACAATAAAAGAAATCCAGATCCGGCTTGACGAAAAATAAACAAATTCTTCCATCCTCAAAACATTACAATTTCTAGTGGTTTAGAGGCATACAAATACAAATTATGTAGGTTTTAGAAATACATATTAAGTAATATTCATTAATTATGACGTAATAAAATTAATAAAATGCATCTGATTCCATTGTGTACCAGTTATGATACAACAAAACCTTTACATCAGCTAAAAGTGATACCCAGATAAGTCTATAAATAAGAGCGCCTCGAGCACTCTTAGAGTTTTTTCGTCCTAGACATTAACTAGCATAGTTCGTGTGTAAATTGTTCATAAACGTAAATTATTAATAAACGACCCAAATAAATAAATTTTCTTAAGAATCTTTTACTTTTGTTTTTAAAAAACCAATCGCTCGTCTACGATTCTTAAGTTACCCTCAAATTGTTCATAAACTACAATTTGAAATTAAAATTTTAGTAGTAAAGTTGTCTGTGGAAAAATAAAACGTACATTGCTGAATTCAGTTTTTATCGCTCTTTTCAAATATGGAAACAAATTTAAAAAAATTCAGATATACAGTGTATTGTTTTGAGGATGGAAGAATTTGTTAATTTTTCGTCAAGCCGGACCTGGATTTCCTTTATTGTGAATACCTTACTGGATTCGTCAAGTGATGGAGAATACGTATGCCAAATGTCAATAAAATGTACAGGGTGGTTCGTAAGTTATGAGTCAATAAAAAAATAGGTGAAATTGATAAATATCCCTGTATCTCGGTTATAAAAGACGATAGACCCATTAAGTATGGGTTCTTTGGAACCACCTTGGTGACCCTTATCCATAGTTAACGTATTTCCCTTTCCCAATGAACGCCCCGTATACAAAGTATTAGTTGACTAGTATCATATATAAGCTGACCTATCAATGTGCAAAATGAACTAACCGAATTTAATTAAACTGGAAATAGTAAGTGTGTATAATCAATTTATTTTAATATTTATTTATTTGAGCCCCTAAAACAATATAAATTTATTGTAACTGGAGTTTAAGTTGCCTGTCAATTTAAAACATTTAGGGCTCGTACTTTCAGTCTCGGTTAACACTAATCGATTGAAACCGTCTCTCTTTCTCCCTCTCTCTCTCTGATTGTTACAACAATGGTCTCCTTGTATGTTATCATCCGATTAGTGGTAACTTGAGACTGAAAGTACCGGCCATTAATAATTAAATTTTAAATTTTATGACTGAACGATATTTAAAAATAATAAAAAGATATACCAAATTTTAATGAAGGATATATGATAATAGTATACAAAAATTACAAACTACTTCTTGATCTTATGGAACAAGAAAAAGAAAAACTGCAGATCTGAAATCGCCCTCGCGTTAATCACATTTTTATTTCACACAAGATGGTAGATCTATAAAACACTCATATTATCTGTTCTGACCATCGAATCGGTTCGGTGATATGAACACGTTAAAGATATCTAGCTTAGGATAAATGAAAATTGGGGTAAAATTTCTAAGTGGATGCCAGAGCTTACACATGCACTGAGAAGCCTATCTCCTGGCGTCAGAGATTGACCTTGAGGCGATAATAGGCTCCCGTTAAAAAAGTAGTGACAAAATCTATTTTATCTTAATCTCTCAATATTTATTAATGAATCATCTAAAGTTTGGATAAATATGTGTTCAAAAGTTTTTTGCATCGTATATATTTTTTCTTGACCGTTAATATCAAATAATATCTGATACAGTTTTTTGCAACTGGATTTTTTTTAGTTTTGTGCATTGCTAGAGCCCGTATCTCGGATGACATTTCCAGAGCGTGATTCTGAATTATACGATATACAGCTAGTTTTGCATATCATGGTCATTATAAGCAAGCTATTTTGTTATTAGTTGTAAATCATAAAAAAAATAGTTCTCTAATACTTTTGTAAAGTTCCAGTAGTTAAAAACATCGGCCACTATTATTGCTACACAAGCTCAAACATCATTAAAGTTTTATTTTATAAACCATAGAGAAAATCTATGTGTACGTTTCTCCCATAGGAGTTGAGATATTTAACATTTTGTATTGAAAATGAGTAAAGCCTGGAATTTAGGTATTGATGACGTCAGCGCGTAGATATATTCATGCATACATGACATAATATACCTTACCTTGTACTTTTTTTAGGTAATTCCGTAATATCCAAAGTTGATAGAGTCAATTTATTATAAAGACTCGCTCGAATAGAACTGGACGTATTCTATTTATAAGCAAAATTTCAGGAACCAGAGGGGCATTAGGTACGAGGGTTGAAACTTCTACCGCTGAGTAGCCCTTAACAGGGAACTAATCAATTGTCTTTACAGCAGCAGCATAACTAGCAATTAAAATACCTGTGGCTAGCCAACAAAAATCTATTGGATGTTTTGAAGAATTTTCAAAACTTTTTTGTGTTTCGTCCAAAGGTATTGAGATAGTAGACTGCCAAGCTCAACGCGGAATGTGAGGGGATGTTTTTACATTAATTTTTTGATATCTACATCCCTTCACGATTTATAATGACTTTTTGGTTTTTGTTAGTTTATGCTTTACATATTTAACATTTATTCAACCTTTTAAAGATTTTTTTTGTCTTTGAATTTCCCGGGTATCGGGCTGCGGTGAGGCAAATGACATTTTAAATGACAAAAAAGTAGACTTTTCAACATAAGACAAATGTGGAGTTTCTGAAATGGTTCACATATTTTTAAGTATACGCCAATTACATCTGTCGAAGCTGAATCACAATACAAATGGTTTTTCAATGAGAGTCATCGGAGATTAATTCCTGAACATTTTACAACAAATAGTAGCAATTATGCTTTTTTTAAATATATGTGTGTTAGTATTACATACACCAATACATTCAAATATCTTTACAGAATTTAGTTATCTATAGGCCTCAAGAATTATAACAATTATAATTTTAACAATCTTATTTTACTTACTTTTTTTGTGGTGCCTTATGTTTTTAGATATCTGTATGAGTAAGTAACCTATGTGAGCATAAATCCCTTTGTAAGCAAAAACCAAGGCGATATTTGAGCCTAAAAGATGTTGAAGAATCCGTGGAAACACATTTTACCCCTTTTCACCCCATTAGGGGTCGTAGCAATATCGACGTATAATTTCCTCTAGATAATTCAACAATAAACCACAAAAAGAGATAAGAATTATATAATTTAGTAATATGCTCCCATGCCTGACCTGACGTTTACATCAATGTCATCCAAGATACGGAATCTATGTATTACTTACAATTGTTAAAAGGTTTTAATAAATTGTAATTTTATATGTAAATCTAAACACTAATATTCCGTATTTTAAATTAATTCGTACTGACTGAATTTGTTTCAAGTATATTACTTAAATAATGTTTTGTATAAATAAATAAATAAAGAAATAATATAGATACGTATTAGGTAGATTGTGCGAATTTGCAACGGTTTTCAAGTTCTAACACATTTGCGTGAAAAAATTAAATATTTGGATACTTTTCGGTTTTTTCAGAATCTATAGGCAGATTCTATTTCTAGGATTAAAAGTAATTAATCTGTAAAATTTAATTTCCCTAAAATTTCTATCATGAATAGTTTATATAATATTTAAAACATATTTACAAAAGTTAGTTATCTTCTTACGCTTTTCAAATACTCTATTTCAATTTGATTGATTGTTTATGTATATGTGTTCTTGGCATATCATAAATACGTAATAAAATTTACAGACACGTCTATAGTCACATGTGAAATATATTTCACAACCGTTTGAAAAACATTTATTAAAAATCCTGTAACACAAACATAAACTTACTACATTCTTTCAGTTTAATTAAATTCGGTCAAGCTATTTTGAAGATTGAGATGCCTACAATATTGTAAAAAATATGCCAAAACATTGGTATTTTAAGATTCTTACATTAGTTACATTGTCAATAATGTGATGAAATAAATATAGTTTAAAAAAACTAAAAAACACGCTTTTAAAGCACATCAAACTAAAAAAGTGAAAAATAATTATTAATATAAACTGAAAACAATAATGAACGAAAAATACTAGTATTTTAGTTTGATGTGCTATGAAAGCGTGTTTTTTTAGTTTTTTTAAACTATATTTATATTGCTTATTGATGCTGATATTATAACATATTACGATCCAACAGATACTTCTGAAAAAAAAAATTTTTTTTTCAGCCATAGACGAGATTTGAACTCCCGCCCGAGGAGTCCGTCGTTTCGCGTCGACTAAGACTTGTGCCTTAGCTCGCTCGGCCATCGAACGAACTGAGGATCACGGAATGTACTAACAGTAATAAGCCACTTGCTCTCACGCAGAGGATACGTGGATACCGCTTATCTAAAAGGAACCAAGTGACATTTGCATATTTTAGAGAAACTCTGTTTTAATATTGCAAGGTTGTACTGCAAATATAATTATGAAAATTTTGCCTCCCCTTATTTTCATTATAAATAATCACGTCAGAATTGTTGGCAGATAAAACATGAACACAGTAAGTAAAAATAAATTATAATATGCAAAAAATACACATAATACTACACTTACTGAAGAAGCAGTCTTGAAATATTTTCTGGTATATTTCTACCAATTTTAGGGTTCTTGTACAATTATTTAAAAAAAGAAAAAATCCATTTACACACAAACGTAGTTAATAGATATTCAAGTCGTTTGGTACGATTAACTCATTTTTGCCATTTTGGCGCTTGGTTCCTTTTAGATAAGCGTTATCCACGTGAGGAAAGGAAATTATTTAATTCTGGCGATCCTGATCAGGATAATGATATAAACTTATTAAATTATTGTATTGTTACCGGTTCTTCGTAAGTGTACAAAGTTTCAATTAAATCTGTCCGTTTAAAGTGGGTCAAAATCGAGTTCAAAGAGTCGGTTACAAACAAACAAACATACAAGTGAAGCTAATATAAAAGCGTGTTAAAATAGTACATTCAAAATGTAGGAGAATATTTCATTTTCATTCGTAGATTAAAAACTGATAATGATAAGGGGTCTGAGCCATTGTTACCATATTAGTTTAAAATCAGTATTATACAGTGTGGAAATTAAGTAACGCATAAATTCAGTAATTCCGTTGATATTAATTTTTTGGAAAAAAATCTTGAAGGGGTATAGCGATTTTAACTTCAGCAAATATTTTCAGTCTATTTTCAGTTTCTTATGTCATTTATTTTTTAAGTTATGACATCATCGACTTTTTTTTTAAAATGACAACCTATATTTTTATTATAAATTTTGGTAATAGTTTTTTATTCCGGTTCCGACCTTATAAAATTTTCAATATGTTATCATTTGAAAAAAAATCGAGAAAAACAGTCTTAAAGTTCAAATAACAAAAATTTATTAAATTGGGAAAATTTGTCTAGTTGCCTAAGTTTGACGGAAAGTTATCGACGGCACATTCGTTTTTATTTTCAAATTATACAAATAATTGAAAAATCGACCTAATGTAATACACCGGCAACTAGATAAATTTTCCCAATTTAATGAATTTTTATTATTTGAACTTTAAGATTGTTTTTTTCTCGATTTTTTTTCAAATAATAACATATTGAAAATTTTATATGGTCGGAACTGGAATAAAAACTACTACCAAAATCAATAATAAAAAAATATAGGTTATCATTTAAAAAAAGTCGATGACGTCATAACTTAAAAAAATTAATGACATAAGAAACTAAAAAATAGACTGAAAATATTTGCTGAAGTTGAAATCGCTATACCCTTCGCGATTTTTTCCAAAAAATTAATATCAACGGAATTACTGAATTTATGCGTTACTTAATTTCCACACTGTATGTTATTATAAATATTGTAAAGATATGAACCCAAAATTTAAAATTTTGAGTATGGAGATAGTTGTGAAGTAATTTGCAAGTGAACTATGGATGAAATAGCAGTAGTTAAAAGTTCTATATTTAAATTTCCTTATGAATATGTACTAAATGTTTGCTTGTAGTAAATATAAACAAACTTTTAAAATTTCACTGTCACTAATTTAAGCTTCAATTAGATTTAGTTCACAAAAAGCATTTAGGAGCAGTAAAAATGTTAAGTGAGCAACAGTGGTTATATTCTTATAGCTTTCCTTGTTACGCACGTCACGTAACTTTCAGTTTTTAAAACTAAAGTTGTGTTACGCAGCGACTATTCGCGGAGGGTAGTTTCAGGCAACTGGCGCGAAAGTTAGGCTCCTGAAATAACGTCGCGCAGGACTGAGTGCTCTTTCAGAATTCATTCAAGAGCGGTATCTGTTGCTGACGTTGATTTATCTTTGGATATTATCAAATAGCATAAAAATGCTGTTAATTATTTGGGTGTATTGTGTAAAATATCGAAATTTTAGTTTTGTTTTGAAAATAATATTTATTGTTTTTATTCGATTGTATTGAAAAATGATGTTTTTATATTGGAACATCTGGACGATAGGGTCACCTTTTGATAACAGGTATTTTATTTGTGGTTGCTAAGCTACTATGTTACACTTGTGAACAAAATAGTGGATACCGTAAAAGAATTACACCAACTGTCTTGTTAGTTTGTGTCAAAGTGACATGAAGTTGATTACGACCAGATCTTTCAACTAAAATAAATATAAATAATTAACACGATTACTGGTTTAAATAATAGGTCCTTTATCTCACAAACTCTTTATTAATGCTACCGGTTTCGTGATATTTATACTAAAGTATTACCACATCTTCAGGCAACAAGATTAAAAATTGTTAGAAAACATTAGAAGAAAATAAATTGAAGAAAAAAAATTGACGAATATAAGGTTAAAATTGTAAATATAAAACTTACGTTAAAATACAAATATACAAAGATTTGTCCACATTTAAAAGCAATATACAGCCAAATAACAAAATACATCACTTTGAAAAAATTAATTTTAGACTGTAAAGTTAAAAGTTAAAACAAATTAAACTGTCTACAATATATTATCATCTGTTCATAGACTAGTGACAGGTGAATGTGGGGACCTCTATCTTAAAATATATATAAAGTGGTCTTTCAGTTATATGTCACCATGTGAGGTTTCTTAGTACTATATTTAATAAGAATTAATTGAAAGTACATCTAAAATTCAAAAAATAGCTCAACAAAACTGCAACAACCAACACTCAAACCCCAAAAACTCTTCTTTTTGCAAAAATAAGTTCCGGATTCCGGGCGTTGGCCACCGCGGTCCCGGTGAGCTAGTTTTATTGTAAAAACAATTATCGATGGCACAAGACAAAACTAAAAACTATGTGGAGTTACAGAGCAAACATCAAAACAAATCTGAAAAAGTCGAAGTGGAATCAGATGTTACCTGTGAATTGAGTGATGTAACTGTGTTTGACTTGATATATCGAAGTATTTCTAAAGACTCCAAGTTATTAAATAATCCGCCTCTATTAGCCAAGTGTAGTACCTCAAAACCAGTCTCTTGATTAAATGTGTGGCTCTCATTTAGTAAGTGTTCGGCAAACTGTGAAAAACCTGTTTGCAACCTGAAGCATCTAAGATGTTCTTTTAATCTTGTTTTAAAATTTCTGTATGTTCTACCAACGTAAATACTATTACAGTCGTTACAGTTAAGCTTATATACTCCACATTTGTCCAATAATGGAATTTCATCTTTATTGTGTACAAAATATTTATTGAGAGAATTAGATGTTTTAAAAGCAATATTGCAGTGCTTGTTAAATATATTAGCTATTCTGTAAGAGACTGGTCCTATATATATAAGTGGAAAATATTTTTTGTTATTATTTACTGCGGTATTATAAAGAGGGTCGTTGATATAGGTTAAATTAGACGTAATTCTGTTTCGCTTTTTTGTTAATATTTTATCAATTAGGTTATGTGGAAAATTATGAATAGAGGCTATTTGTTTAATAATCATTAATTCTCTGTTAAAGGACTCTGTACTTAGAGGAATTTTTAGAATTCTGTCTATGTAACAGTGAAAAGCTGCTACTTTATGTTGGTATGGGTGGTTAGATAAATTATCAATAACTACTGCAGTGTCAGTTGGTTTTCTAAAAATGTCAAAATTGTGTTTATTATCTTTTAATGTGATGGTTAGATCTAGAAAATTTATTTGTTTATTTTCATTCTCTAATTCAATAGTGAATTTTATTGTCGAATGAAGCGTGTTAAGGTGACTAGCAAAATCATTTAGATCTTGTAGATTGCCCGACCATAATAACAGAATGTCGTCTACATATCGATAATAATATATTAAAAAATTATTAAACCTTGGATTATTCATAATGTTAAAAGTTTCAAAATTGTGCATAAATATATCAGCTAGAATGGGAGATAGAGGAGATCCCATAGCTAGTCCTTCATTTTGACAATATGTGTCACCATTGAATGAGAAAAAAGTTTTGTTCTAGACATATATTTATTAAGTTGAGTAGTTCTCTAACCTGCTCGTCAGTAAAATTATTATCTGATGTCATCCTTTATTTGATTAAATTTACGACTTCATTGCGTGGTATATTCGTGAATAGATTGCTAACATCAATGATACTAACATGTAAGTATTTTCTACATGTACATCTTTAATCTTATTGACTAGATCAACATTATTGAAAACAGTATGGGTAAAATAATCTCTGTAGATGTCTTTTAACAAAGAATTGAGATATTTTGCTAAATTATATGTTGGAGAATTGTTAAATGCTACTACTGGTCTTATGGGTATTTCTTCAAAATTGTTATTTTTGTGTATTTTTAATAAACCATATAATCTCGGTATTAAGCTGAAGTCCGGGTTTAGTGTGAATAATTTTGGTTTATCTAATAGGTGTGTAGAGTTTCTCAAACAGTTTTTTTACTTTGTTACTGTAATAGTATTTACGTTGGTAGAACATACAGAAATTTTAAAACAGGATTAAAAGAACATCTTAGATGCTTCAGGTTGCAAACAGGTTTTTCACAGTTTGCCGAACACTTACTAAATGAGAGCCACACATTCACCTGTCACTAGTCTATGAACAGATGATAATATATTGTAGACAGTTTAATTTGTTTTAACTTTTAACTTTACAGTCTAAAATTAATTTTTTTCAAAGTGATGTATTTTGTTGTTTGGCTGTATATTGCTTTTAAATGTGGACAAATCTTTGTATATTTGTATTTTAACGTAAGTTTTATATTTACAATTTTAACCTTATATTCGTCAATTTTTTTTTCTTCAATTTATTTTCTTCTAATGTTTTCTAACAATTTTTAGTCTTGTTGCCTGAAGATGTGGTAATACTTTAGTATAAATATCACGAAACCGGTAGCATTAATAAAGAGTTTGTGAGATAAAGGACCTGTTTTTTAAACCAGCAATCGTAGTATTATGGACTCACACGGGTACCACTTCCCTAATTTATAAATAATTAAAATTTATTATTTTCTTCTGGCAATCGAATAGAAAATACACGGACGAAAATATTTTTCGTACTAGTAGGGTCATGCAATTTTCCGCAAACGTACGAAAAACTGCATTTTTCGTCTTCGTGCCATAAATAACTATTTCATTCGATTATTTTGAAAAGTGACGTTTTGTGGTTCGATTATCTGGATCAAATGATCATGTTTTTATAATAGGTATTACTTTTTGTTGTGGTTGCTAGGTGACTACTTTTCGGACGGTAAATAATTTTGGGCAAAATATCTAAAATATCCATATACCATAAATAAATGAAACAAACTATCATGAATATTCTTATTAGATTGTGTCAAAGTGATGTGAAATCGATTGCGAACAGATTTTTCAATTAAAATAAATATAATATATTAAAATTTTTTACTCTCTTCTTACAATATGTGTGGATATGTAGGTGAGTTAACATCGTTCTCCTGTGTATAGTAAAATTATGTGAGTAATTGTGAATATTAATTATTAAAACTTATATAAAGTTGGATCATAGTCATCGATCTAATATCTTGGTGGATAAAATCACTCTTGCAACAATTTGAGTACTGTTTAAATATTGTCTCCTACGTGCAATATTTGCACTTTACAATTAAATTCTAAATCGTCTGGCCTTCAGTGCCCTTTTTGTTCGCATTTCTTTCATATAAAATGTGTAAACATATCAAAAAACCAGTTCGAGTTTTTGTCCACTGTAAATGGTTGTGTATGGAAATGTTATCCAGTTCAGCAGCCAGTCAAAATAATGATAAATTAAAAAAAAGTTATTGAAGCTCTTCAAATCACCGTCAACCAGCTGCAGAAGGAATTAATGGATTTGAAAAATACATCGAATAATGTCTGTAATTCTGAAATGATAATAAGTGAAATAGCTGAAAGGCAAAAAAGGGAAAAGCTATTAAATAAAATTACCCTCAATGCAAACTTTAATCACACCAAAGTTTTCAGAATGGGTAAATCTCAAGATAATAAACCGGCATCATTGAAAGTAATATTAACGTGTAAAGATGTAGTGATCAACATATTAAAACACAAAAAAATACTAAAGGAAACTAATGATAAAAGAATCTCAACTGTGGAAACGAAAATGCAACAAGAACATTATAAAAAATAAGAAACCGCTGCCAATTACTTGGGTATCAGAAGTGCTTCACCGTAGTAAAATACGACGTGTAGTGGAGTTTATAATAAAAGTAATCTTTGACGTTTCAAAAAAGTCACTTTGACGTTTCAAAAAAGTCACATTTTTTGACGTTTCAAAATAGTCTCATTTTGACGTTGTAAAAAGTCCCATTGGTGATTCCACTAAAATTTTTTTTTAGACCGATTTTGCTTATCAACGAGCTTAATCTCTTCCTTGACCTCTAGAATGTGTGTACCAAATGTGAAAGCTTTATCTCAAAAACTGTAGTTGCTATCGCGAACACAGATACACAGAAAATTTTTTCTGTCTGAAATTTTGTGTATCGTCATAATTCGTCGAGATTCGTCCAGAAATGCAATACAAATTTTCAAAATTTTTTCACGAATACATAACTTCCTCACTTTGAGGGGTGAGGAAGTAATATGAACTCTACAACAGAAAACAGAACGGCGAAACAAATCTTTATATTAAATACATAAATGGTATACCTACAATTTCGCAATCAAAAAACATGTTAAATTTGGACAAATAAATATTCGATCTCTAACCACCACCTTCATTAAATTTAAGGACTTTGTTCTGGAAAAAGACATGGATTGTGTAGCAATAACTAAAACTTTTTAATGAATGAATATCCAAGCAAGTATATACATATTCCTAACTACAATATTGCAAGATTGGATCGTCCAACAAGAGGGGGTGGCTTCCTAATATATATGAGATCTTCTTTTCCGTTCAAAGTACAGTCTGCCGAAATTAGTGAAAGTGGTTTGGAGCAAATGTGGCTTAAAATAAAAGAGAATAACAAACAAGTAGGCGTTGGTGTAATCTATCGTCCACCAAGTGTGAATGTCTAGATGATCTATCTGAAACATTACAACAATTGTATTTGGAGACTCAATCAGTGATTTTTATGGGTGATATTAATATTAACTTATTAACTACAAACTCGTCGGATGTGAGAAAGTTTATTTCAGTTATATTTAAAATCAACAAATAAATTATAGGCCAGGCGACAGGTAGTTCAATAAAGAAATAATTAGTGGAAAGCTGGAAATTGCTTTAATCGCTTTATTTGGACCCAGATATTACTCTCCCACGTTTTCCCCCTCGAGCGAAGTCGGCGTTGGCCCTTCTGGCCCTAAGAAGGTACCATTTTTCGGTATTTTGCAAATATCTCCCAAACCATCAACTTTACCAACAAAATATCTATTATAAAAAATAATCTAGAGTAAATTTTCTACAAAAATGTTCTTTACTGTTTGTCTCTAAAGTGAACCGTTACGATGCTACGACCATTCAAAGTGGAACCCTTTTTTGATTCTTGCGGAAAAGTTATCGAAATCATATTAATACCAAAGTTACTACATGTTATAAGTACATTCAGTTCAGATTCAGTACATTTTACAAGTAGACTTCATTACTTTCTCACCGAGGGCGCTGGCAACACTGTGTACGTGGGGATAGTAACACTTGTAGATGCGGCTGGCTTGCCGCGCTCGGCCTCCCATACAGCTGGCAACGCTGCTCCGATACCACAGCAGTGTCATGAACGATCTGGTTGAGTGTATACGTGTTTACGGACAAAATAATCAATCAAGATTGTAGTTTGAGAAAGTGCGGCAATGGCCGCGGCTGGTAATCCAACCGTTTGTTTTATTTGTGAAAAAGGTTTAGAAGATGGAGACACTATTATAGTGAAGGAGAGAGGATTAAGAACCTTACGTGAAAGTAGTGTGAAAAGACGTGATAATAGACATGTGTAATTACAAGGATTGCAGAATGTTACGGTTCATGTTAAGTGCTAAAAATCGTATACCAAAGACAAAAATATTGCCGCGGCAATAAAATCTTGGGAAAGGGCAACAACGGACCGAAGCTCGCGATCGTGTGAACAGTTCAACTTCACGGTTAATTGTATTTTGTGCGGCAAAAATGCATCCGAAGAATTTTTAAAAAAGTGTTATTAAAAAACCCATTGACAGTCGCGATACTGTTCATCGCGTGGAAACACTCCATTTCAAAAACACACTGGTAGAGACAGCTGGTAAGCGTGACGATGCATGGGCCAAGGCTGTTACTAGGAGAATTGCACATGTAAATGATTTGGTCGCTACAGAGGGTCGATATCACGGCTCTTGCGCGAAAACATTCTTCAAGAGTTCTTCCACATCGACAAGGCCACCTGGTCGGCCCGAAGATGAAAACGTCACTGCTGCTTTCGAGTATGCTTGCTCTTATATGGAACGAAATCGAGAAGAATGTCAATTCACATTCAAAGAGATATTCGAAGATTTTGAGGGCTATATTCCTAATGAGAAAACGTTGAAAAACAGGTTGCTTGGTAAATATGGTGCTGATATCATTGTCACAGCAAGAAAAAACAATGAATCGGTGATTTGTTTTCGCGACACAGGCTACAAAATACTCACGGAAAATTGGTACCATTGTCGAAAGATCGATGATCAGGAGGAGCGTCTAAGAATTGTAAAAGCCGCAGCAGACATAATAAGGGAAGATATAAGATCCACGATCTATGATACAGAAACCTATCCTCCATCCGATTCACTTTTTGACGATGCTGCAAGTGATGTTCCCCAATCTTTAAATGTGGTGTGGAAAAGAGTGATTTTATGTCAATACTAGTCAATAATAATACTAATCGTAGGTACTTTACCACAGCTGTTTACATTGAAAAGCTGTTATGCTTGAAACAAGTTAATGAAAAATATCAAAACTAAAGCTTGGAACAGGTTTAAAAGCAGTAGAAGACCTGTAGACAGAAAATACTTCTGTGAGATGCGAAACATCTACAACACTGCATTGAAAAATGAACAAAAAGCTTTTCTAAATTACCATATT
Source organism: Rhamnusium bicolor (assembly GCA_029963845.1). Lineage (NCBI taxonomy): Eukaryota > Metazoa > Arthropoda > Insecta > Coleoptera > Cerambycidae > Rhamnusium > Rhamnusium bicolor. The sequence goes on along the minus strand of JANEYF010003013.1, from coordinate 573,718 downwards.
AACCAAAATACCAAAAATCCAAAAAACTTATGGTCTACTTTAAAATCTAACGGGGTCATTAAATCTAAGCAAAATTCTTCACCGCTTCCTGAAAACCTCTGCAATGAAAACAGTATTAACAATTTCTTTATAGATTCTATACCACGTAGTAACATTCCTGAAAATTATCTATCACAATTCGAGTATAACTGCTACTCACATAGTAACTTCGAATTGCAATATGCCACAGTAGAAGCTATTCACAATTTAATCTTAAAACAAAAACCTTACACAGTTGGATATGACGGTATCTCAGGCAAAATGCTACAATTAAGCTTACCATATATAGCAGAACCTCTAACACATAATAAATTATTCATTTGAAACCGGAACAGTCCCCCTTATCTGGAAACAGGTATTAGTTAAACCAATACCCAAAAATAGCAAGATAAGCACCATCTTGGACCTTAGACCAATTAGCTTACTTTCAGTTCCCTCAAAAATAGCGGAGGCGGTCATCCACGGGCAACTAACACCTTATGTGCTAGACAATAATGTTATTCCCAAAATACAGTCCGGCTTTCGAAAGAATCACGGAACATCCTCGGCCTTGATCGCTATTCTCGACGATGTCTTGACGTCAATTAATTCTGATAAAGTAACTTCCTTGACCTTATTAGATATGTCAAAAGCTTTCGATTCCTTAAATACTGAACTGCTAATAAAAAAGTTAAAATTCTACGGGATAGAGGATAATATCCTAATGTGGCTCACGTCTTACCTACTAAATCGTTTTCAATATACATGTCTATACACCACAAGTGGAAGAAGACTCTCTAACGAACGTTTGCTACTCTCGGGAGTGCCCCAAGGCTCGATCTTGGGGCCCTTGCTTTTTAACATCTACACTGCAGACTTGCCACAAGTCACAAAGTACTGTTCCCTGCACATGTACGCTGACGATATACAACTTTACCTTGCTTTTGATGTGACGAAGCCTGAGGAAGCCCAAACCAAAATTAATCATGATTTAAATGAAATAAAAAATTGGACTCTTCAGAATTCACTTCTATTAAATCCAAATAAAAGTAAAAATATAATCTTTGGCACTGCAAATAAATTAAGAGTTCTTACTCACTTTCAATTATCAATTGACAATATAATTATAGAACAAGTTGACAAGGTGAAGAACTTGGGGCTAACCTTTGAAAAAATTTAAACTTTATTCCTCATATATCAGAAGTCCTTAGAAAATGTTTCTGCTCTTTTAAACAAATTTCAAATTTTAGAAATATCCTTGATAGGGCCACTAAACTACTGTTATGTGAGTCCTTAGTCTTATCACACGTCAACTACTGTGATTATGTTTATGGGCCTTGCCTAAATTTATCAGAAGTAAACAAACTTCAAAAAATCCAAAATATCTGTATTAGATTTGTAACAAATAGTTCCATCTACGAGCATATAACACCACATATCAGGGAGTTACAACTACTAAAAATAAATGAGAGGCGCTTCCTACATTTCACCTCACTATTAAATAATGTCATCCTAACGCAAAAACCTATTTGTCTCTATGATAAACTAATTGCGAGAAATGTTATGCATAACCGAAACTTGAGATATACAAACGACCAATTGCATACAATAAGGCCTAAATATGAAAAATTTCGATCATACTTTACCTACCTCTCGACTTATATCTATAACAATCTACCTCCACAGCTACACAATAAATCAACAAATGTACTAAAACGTCAACTAAAGTCTCTGATTTTGAACGGCGAATTAAACATAAATTTAAAATTGTTTTAGACGGTGATAAAATAGTGATAAAATCTAGAAATCATATAGATAAATACTGTTTTTGATATATATTATATGTTCATATACTGTAGATATGTACTTAACTAGATATACGTTAGATATACACATATTGTAATATTGGATATTATATACTGTATGCTGGATAAAATCATAAGTTAGATATTATATACTGTACTAATACTATATCAATGGTATCCTAGGTTAGTAGTTTTAATATCAGTGTATACTGTACCACTAACCTTTTGTGTTAAATTCCTTGTATTTTACATAATAAAGACATTTATTTATATTTATTTATTTGTGCACCTGGAATGCTGACAAATATTTATAACATGTAGAAACTTTGATATGGCATATGATTTCGATAACTTTTCCGCAAGAATCAAAAAGGGTTGCACTTTGAATGGTCGTAGCATCGTAACGGTTCACTTTAGAGACAAACGGTAAAGAACGTTATTGTAGCAAATTTACTCTAAATTATTTTTAATAATAAGTATTTTGTTGATTAAGTTGATGGTTTGGGAGATATTTGCAAAAAACCGAAAAATGGTACCTTCTTAGGGCCAGAAGGGCCAACGCCGACTTCGCTCGAGGGGGAAAACTTGGGAGAGTAATATCTGGGTCCAAATAAAGCGATTAAAGCAATTTCCAGCTTTCCACTAATTATTTCCTTATTGAGGCTTTTTTTCGACCTGTCGCCTGGCCTATTATTGATAAGCCCATAAGAATAATTGAAACAATTGATGTCACATATACATGTGACATCAATTAGTGACAATAAAATCTATTTGAAATAATAAACTACATTTTAATATTTCAAAATTTAAAGTAATAAGCTTCACGAGGAAACAAACAATATAGGAGTCTGCATATAATAGTAGCGAGATATTAACTCGATGTGAATCTTGTAAAGATGTAGGTATGACATTCGTTTCTAAGATTACTTTTAATGACCACATATATATCTAAAAACATCAGACGCTATGAGATCTTATGGATTCATTGTACAAAATTGCAAACATTTTATAGATCTATGTGCTATAAGAATATTGTATGTCTCCTATATTCGTTCTAAGCGTGAATATGCTGCAACTGGTACCCCTATTTTATTTGTCATAAAGTGAATCTTCGAACATTTGATGTGAATTGTAAACAATGCGCCATTTCTGTCATACCATCGTTGAAATATTGATATCAAAAAACAGTAATTAATTTGTCTTCCTTTATTACAACAGTTTAGATTTTTAGATTGAAACAGATCTACATTCTTAACCATTCAGAATCGGACACATGCTGATATTAATTTATTTTCTTACAATAATCAATACCCAATATTTCATCCCCCCCTCTGAATCACTCTGTGTAGTGTGCTTCGTCATATTTTTTATATTTTGTTAATATCCTGTAGCACTTTGATAGTTTACAAATGAAGGAGACTAAAATATTTAGAAATAGGACTATTACATAAATTATTCCAATATTAAGATTGAATCAAATTTAATTAATGGACTCTAATATGAAGCTGTGTTATATTGTATACAATAAAGGAAAATTCACATTCCTACTGCTCAGGAACATTCGGTCCTTTACTCTATCCAATTTGTATTACTGACTGTAATTAAACACAGAAAGGGCCGAGTCAGTCATTACTTGATGTCAATTATCATAACACGAGCCAACTAATAAATTAAACTAAAGTAAGTCATCAAACAACTTAAACCAGTGTATACGTTGCGTAAATTTGACAAAATTCTACTTCCTGATTCATATATTAAGTTCTAGAGTGTAGTTTTCGCGCAATGCACCGAATTAGAGTATATTTTTCTATAAGAAGGATTCTATAGATTTTTTCACATGATGTACAGGTTAAGAAAAAGTTGGGTCCATTACATAATTTCGAAGATTTTGTTAATATGGATAGTACCACTGGGTAATGCTTTCTTTCTAAAAAAACCGCTGCCAATTACTTGGGGATTAGAATTTCCGCATCGTAATAAAACTCGACGTATGGTGGAGTTTATAATAAAAGTAATTTTTAACGTTTCAAAAAAAGTCACAATTTTTGACGTTTTAAAAAAAGACCCATTTTGATGTCTCAAAAAAGTCACATTTAACGTTTCAAAGAGTCACATTGGTGGAATGTCACTAATATATTTTTTTAGACATTGGGACCGATTTTGCTCTTCAACTAACTCAATCTCTTTCTTGACCTCTAGAATGTGTGTACCAAATTTAAAAGCTTTATCTCAAAAACCGTAGCTGCTATCGCAAACCACACAGACACACAGACAGAAAATTTTTTCTGTCTGAAATTTTGTGTATCGTCATAATATAAAAATGTGTCAACGTGTAGTTACCAAAAATGTTGTCGGTTAATATTATTATCATTACATTAATTGGAAAATTTCAGTAAAATTTATTTTACTATAAGCCATTTAATTACTTCCTCACCCTTTAAAGTGTGGAAGTTATGTATTCATGGGAAAATTTTTGAAAATTTTTATTGCATTTCTGGACGAATCTCGACGAATTATGATGATACACATAATTTCAGACAGACAAATTTTCTGTCTGTGTGTTTGTGTGTGTGTCTGTGTGGTTCGCGATAGCAGCTACAGTTTTTGAGATACAGCTTTCAAATTTGGTATACACATTCTGGAGGTCAAGGAAGAGATTTAGTTTGTTGATGAGCAAAATCGGTCCCAATGTCTAAAAAAAATATTAGTGACATTCCACCAATGTGACTTTTTTGAAACGTCAAAATGTGACTTTTTTGAAACGTAAAAAAATGTGACTTTTGAAACGTCAAAGTGACTTTTTTAAAACGTCAAAATGTGACTTTTTTGAAACGTAAAAAATATGAATTTTTTGAAATATCAAAAATTACTTTTATTAGAAACTCCAACACACGTCGAGTTTTACTACGATGAGGAAGTTCTGATCCCCAAGTAATTGACAGCAGTTTTTTCAACACAATTTTCGTAATTTGACTTTTGCATAATTAATTAATTAAATTAAATATTTATAATTATTGGGATATCCAATATATATTGTGATATTGCTGAAAGGGCTGTTCAAATATTATGTGATCATTATTTGTTTTTCCAAAGTAATTTAAAAGGAAAATATTAAAATATTATGTCAACATGGAAAATCAAATACTAAGTAATCACTTAATTTTCTAAATTATATCTAGTTGCATGTTCTATTTGATTATTAATTAATGTAAAAAATATCGTATAAAATAAAATTTATAATGAAGTGATTACATCCATAAAATATGAACATTGTTTGTATTGCTTAATTAGTTTAATCAGCAAAATGGCAAATACTCCAATATTGGTGGATGGGTTGATTAAACAGGCATTAGCGTTCTGAGAACGTAAGAGGAAGGTTTGTGAATTAAGTACAAATATAAAAGACACACATATCTTCCAAAGCCATGTGTAAATAAAAAATAATGTACCTAAGTAACAGTTTGGCATACTTTAAGACTTGCGAACCTTATTTCGATTGAACTGATAATTAATTTCAAATAAGTGTTATGTTTAAAAATCTGTTTCATTTGCTACACCCCTACCTTGCGTGTGCGGCCGTTGACATGGCCGGACACCTGACCTCAATAGATAATTAAGCAATATACAGGAAATATTCATATTTTATCGATCTAATTACATTATTATAAATTTTAATTCTAAGCAATATTTTTTTGTTAATTATTATTAAAATAAAACATGCAATTAAATGCAACTGTTTTTAATATTCTCTTCGTAATTTATTTTATGAAAATAAATGATTAATAATATTTGATTATCCCGAAAAATGAATGGTTACATACTATTTGAACTGTCTTTTTGACAATATCAGCTCCAAAGTAAATTAGAAAATTAATTTAGCAAGTGTTGGTAGTTCCTTAGTTTACAATCTTCTGTCATTGGCGCCTCCGCCAGAACACAAAACACTCGAAATAAAGAGTACAATTTTCAAAATATCGAAGGAAGATTAATAGCATTATTATTCACTGAGTATGTAATGATGAATTTTAGAATCAGTGAATAATGAAATCATTATTCATTACAGTGCATAATTGAAGCACATACCTAATGGATACATTATTTAATAATCGTGGACAAAATAATCTTAAATAAGTGTTGTCATTGGTTATGTCGGTGCCCATACTGTTGTATTAGTGGAGTAATATTGTGATCTATCTGGTTGTTGTGTATCATTTTAATGTGTTTATAAGCGCTTTATCCATTCGACCACCATGCTAACATCTAGAAATATAATTATATAACAGTAAATGTCTGTGCCTGCAGAAAATTGCAGCAGTTTAAATTCTCTTAAGGGCGACAGTTTTTTCTTCATCCAACTGTAAAATTATATACTACATAAAGGCTTCCCTTCCATTCTCTCAAACGTAATGGAGCAGATGTTAACTTGCCACTGTTGCATCACACCAAGTCATCAAATAAGGATCCTCTATATATGTCGTGAACACTTGGTTACACAACTGTGGATCACTTTGGTCGAGAATTTGAGGAAACTCAAATTGATATTTTTAGATATCTCTAAGACGCTTGAATGAGTATTTAGCACGTGTACACCTATATAAATCCAAAGTAATGGATCAGTAAAAGAAAGTTTTAACAGCTTTTATTTTACAACACGTTTTAAATTAATAAGAGATAAAATTTTATGATAAGAGCTCATTTTAGAATATGTTTATCGACGATACAGTAATAATATAAATAATATTACGTTGACAACTAGGTTATTACGTAAATGGAACGTAAGCAAGTAGTATAAATGACTAACTTTTGGAACAGTTCTGTTAGTGGTGTGAGAGCAAACTATATTTTGCTCTTCCTCTCTCTCTCGTTCGAATAGCAAAATATGTATAATGTATTACAATCAGACTTATTGACATTGAAGTGAATATGTCCAGGTTAAATTGATTGATTGAAATTTAGGTTATAAATCATGACGTTTTGCATTCACTCTAAACGCGGAAATTAAAACGACTACTTGTTTTCTGTAAAATGTGACCATGTCACTTCGATAAAAAAGATGCGCTCACTAGAAAATTTTTTTTTTGAGAAAAAAAAAAGATTGATCAAAAATTATGTGTACAATTAAAGATGTAAAATTTTTGATGGATTTTTTTTTCATTTTATGTATTATGAAGTAATAAAGATCTATTTATAATCTTTGCAAATGATCATAATAGAAAAATATTTCAGAATTATATTTTTATCTATATCACTCAATACCAAATATATGGCGAATTTAGTTCAAGTAACTTTGTAGTGATATATGTCTACAAAGTATTGGTCACTTAATAGGGGTGACACAACAAAATCATTTCCCTTCAAAGTTACATTTACCTAACGCAGCAGATGCGACTAACCGTATAGTTGTTGCTACTTGAAAAATGGTGACTGGATCTACAACAATTTCAATGTGTAGTTGAGTTTACCAAGAAGTAGCAGATGTGACGAAAAAAATATTGCAAAGTGCCCACGTACTTCACGATTCTCACTTTTAAGTTTGGATAATCTAATCTAGGTAAAGATAATTTTATTTAAAAAACAAATTAGGTATCCTCTTCTTGGTAAAAGTTTAAAATATAGAGTGGAATGAAAAATAATAACGCTGAATATTTTTTTTTGCTAATTATTTTTATTAACTTTTACAAAACTTATCACAGATAAGTATAACATATATCTTTTTAAACAATTATTTTCCCGGCTATTTGCCAAAACGCTGAAACTTGGATTACAAAAAAAGATAATATGCACATTATGTTCAGTACGACTGACTCAGTAATGTTATTTTTAATTTCAACTATTCTGTTCAGTAAAACCAAAAATAAATAAACAAGTACTCACCAGTGGAACAATCACTTTAAAAAACTTTCAAACATCCACTGACACGTGTTTCTGCTTTTAGCGTTATCAAAGTGGCACATTGAAAGGATCCAAAGCAACTAACATTTGTAAACCCTAATGTAATAAATATTAATGGCTTCAGATAATTTTATTATTTGGAATTAGCAACACGTTAACAACTAACTAAACATTAACAGGTTGACGTATTATTAGCGAAAATTAAATTAAATTAAACACCACACACATATGTGTTGTAAAGGATTACATATTTAGAGACAATGGACCCACCCAATGCCCGAGTATGTATGGATTAATTTCTGGTTCAGAAAAAATCCTAGCTCCTCCACCGGGGATCGAACCCGGGACTCCAGGGTGAGAGGCAAGTTTCCGTGCCACTCGACCACAAAACCACAAAATCAAACAAATAAATAACTCAGGTTTTTACCTTAAATACCTACCAATAAAATTCATTGTGGCGAAAATCTCGATTGACCAAAGTTGACACTTTTACCCATGTTTTCTGTCATCTAACAACTTTCAAATATCCATAAATTTTTTAACTTCCTTAAGTCATCCATTTGTTTGAATTTCGCGAATTTGTTTAGCCAGCAAAATTTTAATACATAAAAATTAACGGCAAATCACAAGTTTCATCATCAATTGCATTCTCTACTTCAAAATTTTTTGGTTCTTCACTGAAATGTCCGATTTTCCCGAAGATTTTTTTGACCTGGTTGTTTACTGTTTCCACGCATCAATCAAATAATTTGTTAAATTGTTAACTTCACTTAATTGTACCTTAACTTTTCTATAAAAGGTCGATGAATGCAGGATTTTTTTTTGTTTTACTGTTTTCAGACGCTATTTTCGATTGGTTCCAAATAATATAGTGTTGAAAAAAATTACTTAAAATTTAATACCACTTTATAGTAGGTTTTCAAGGTATACGTGACTTTGTAGTGATTTTGAACTAGTGGGGAGTAGTAAAAATCCCTTTAAAGTCTTTTTGTTTGAAAAAGTAATGTTATTTTTACTCAAGATGTCACTAATAAGTTACACAACTTTAAGTTTCAGAAAATCTCCCAACAACGTTACGGGAACTTTATATAAAACACTTTCAATTATCATTACTTTGAAGTGATTCTTTGGTAATGCTGTGTAGTCGGCGCATTACTATCAATTCTCACTTTAACGTTGAGAATGCTTTAAAGTAATGTAAGTATCTGGGACGTTGCAAAACTGCAACTGCAATTGCAACTGCAGTTACTTGAAAGTGTAATAACTACACAGTAACTGGATTCGCTAGAATTTACGTAATTGTTACAACACGGGCATACTATAAGGTGAATTTTGCACTAATGTCGAAAACTTTGTGAGAGTTATTGACTACTATATTAAAGTTCCGATGCCAGTTCCCATCACTTTGATGCTAATTGAGATTGTCAATATCGTAGAACAAATATTGATCCATAATAACGAATATTGATTTTAAAATATCGAAAGACCCATATTCACCCCATATTAGCCAACTCTGTAAAATCGTATTGTTTAATCATTATTTTCCGATGCAAATAAATATTGATTTTATGATATTAACAAGTTTTTATTTTGTAACGTTGTTGTTACATTTGTTAGTAATATCACAAGAAATATCGATTGATAATGACTAATATTGATTTTAAAATATTGAAAAATTCATATCGACCTTATATTGGCACACTTGGCAAAAAAATACATATTGTAATATGTATACTGTGATTATTACGTCGCAATACGCAACACAAATATCAATATTGTCTTCGTAAAATATCTGATGGCAGTATTTAAGGGCTAAATTTTACATTGAATATTGAGCCAATATTTAATTTTAAATAACGGTTTATATATTGAATAAAATATTACATTATCTTTTTTAATATCTCACCAATAGGGTTTAATCAATATTGAATCAATATAGCGAAATGTTCACATTTGATATTGACTCAATATTAGGTTTTCTATATTGCGCCAACGGTTTTACAATATAAAACCAATATAAGTGTTTCACCTGGATGGTATCAATCAATCCTCGCCTAAGATTGCACAGCTTCTGCTGGTATACAAGACAGGGGTGAGATTGCTGTTTCGCTGGTCTGGTTGTTATACATCCAACTACTAGCCACAATACCCTTTGCTTTACTTTAGTATCGTTCGACATGATGTATATAAAAAAATAAAGTCATTGCTACGCTCGTTTCTTTTCGTTAAGGTTAATACTGTATAATATGCAATCTTCTAAGGTTAAATAAACTTTTTACAGTTTTTATAGTCGACAACAGATGACTACGACTTTTACGGTTGATAATTAGGTCTAACGACAAAAGAGGAAGTACTCGTACATTACTATAATACTGAACGAACAGGTTTAGAACATATTCAGGGTTTGCCAAATCAATCCGTTCAAGTTAATATCACCTCACGAACTACATTATAGATGAATTTGGATTACTGTGACAATAAAAATACTTTGAGAATGAATTTAACGTAGAATTATTTTATTTGATAACTATTTGTAATATCAGCAACTCCATCATAATTAAATATTTATTTTTCCTTTGACCTACTTCATTTATTTTTAATTGGGTACTTTTTTCAATTACCCACTTCACAGAATCCTTTACAATACTTTGTGTGTATGCGTTGGTTAATTCAATAATCGAAACGGACTGTGAGAATAAATTATTGGATTTACATTTGTCAAGTTTAATATCGGTTAATTTTTGGATCACGATTTTATATTCTATTGAAATTTTAATAGACTAGATTTTTTTATCAAAACGATGAACTTCAGTGTTCCTCTGTTAAAAATTAAGTCCAGTTTATTCATTAGTGCTTAGACAGTTTTCAGGAAACATTGTTGTAACACTAATATATACTCAGCAATTATTATTTCTGAAAATCTTTTTCAAAAGCAAGCATAAAAAAATCTATTTGTAATTATTACACAAAATTTTATTTTTCAAGTTATTTCTTTGATGTGCCACCACTTACAACTAAATGCTTAAATTGTGGAATGATCTTTCTACAATAATCTCTATTCTCCGTATATTAGATTTTGATTTGTGTAGAAACATCTTTCAATTTAAAGATTAAGACTTCCTGTTGAGATACACCCAAGCTGCAATTAGTTTACCCCAAATCTGTGGATTTGAGGTCTTGGTCTATAAATAGAACTCGATGTTAACTTATTTGGAATACATCACGATTTTGTCTTGCTGTCGCAGGGCGTTGTTGACACCAATGAGTGTGTTGAGCCACTCTACATAGCTCTTAAACATGTTTATAGTATGTAAACATAACGGATATGTTAATTTGCATATTCATTCCAAAGGGGATTGGAATCTTTAATGTGACATTAACACTGACATAGCTTTCGCCAAACAAAATTTAACGGTTCACCAACCAAGTGCGTATCATCTGGAGATGATGAAAATTAAGTTTGAATAATTTTTTTCATTTGTTGTCAAGTACTTATGTTATGCATTGTTTTGATGTATTCAGATGAAAGTGAGCTATGCTTAACCAGAAATTATCATTCTATTTTCTGTATTCTGAATTCGCTCTTAAGAATTATTTTTTAAAAGTTTTTGTTACATGAACTGTTAGCTATATTTTGTTGTGTAGTTTGTTCAGTTTTTGCTTAGCAACACCATCGAGGGTGTGTTTATTGTGTTCTTATTCTTTGATTTCCTGGTGGCCTGTGATTTGTTTTGCTTATGTAAAATTTTTGATTTACTATTATGTCTGTCATGTGGTTAAACATTAAATTGCATATTATCCAAATAACAAAAAAAATCATAATTACGTTTTATAGTCTATATAACCAGTTTAATATATGATGTAGAAGATTTGAGCGGTACATTAAGCTATTGGAAATAAAGAAATAAATCGATAAGTAAAAAAAAATGATATTAATACAGATATTATATACAGGATGTTTTAAAGTTAAATATACATACAATACCTGTCGATAGAGGGTACTTTGATGGTTTCAAATCGTCCGTCATTAAAGTGTCCATTATCCATCGGTACAGATACAGGTCGCTTTATTGATTTTGGTCATAACATTTGACACAATTCATATAATCGGTTCATACTTGGTACGTATATTTCACTTATTTTACTTGACGAAACCCCATATAAATTAAGATCAGAATCCAGGTCCGTCTTTATAAAAAACTGATAATTTTTTACATCTCAAAAACAACACCCTGTACAGCAAAATTTTGTAGATCTGTTTCAATATATGAAAAGAGTGAAAAAAAACAGTATAGTGTAATTTTTACGTTTGAGCATTTCATTCAACAAGTTTGTCATACATTAAATTTCATAAAAATTCGAAACTGTTAAAGCTTAAAAAATTTATTTTAATGTTAAATTCACAAAACTAAGGTCAGATTTTATGTTTGATGACGTAAATTAACAATTGTTTCACATTTTTTTGGTCGGCCATCAAATGCTTATAACTTATACGTTAGATGCTTTGTCAAGTAGGCATTGCTGTACATTTTAATGTTCGACAGTTCGTGTTGCAGTTTTATATAATATTGTTTTAGTTTTTATTTATTACTACCTTATGTTATACAGGGCGTTTAAATGTCAACTAATAAAATTAAATAAAATTTTCGTTTACGTCCAGAATTGTACCCTATTTTTTAAATCCTTTTATTGTACTAAACCAACCTAGTATAGAAGTTTTAGAATTTTCATTACTACAAGTTAAATATTTTTTGCTAACTTAACGCTAAAATAAAATTTTAATTGTCTCAAATTTTTATGAAATTGAATTTATGGTAAACAATCAAACTTGTTGAATGAAATGCGCAAATATAAAAAGTACACCATTTTTTCCGCTCTTTTCGAATAATTAAACAGATCTACAAAATGTTATACAGGGTGTTGTTTCCGAAATATAACAAATCATCAGTTTTTTTATAAAGATTGGCCTGGATTTTGATTGGAGTTTTGTCAAATAAAATAATGTTAAAAAGTTGTGACCAAAGAAAGATTTGGTCGAAATCAATAAAACGTCCTGTACCTCAGTAACGAAGGAAGAAGGACACTTAACAAAAGAATCATTTTGAACCGTCAAGTGCCCTCTATCCACACTTTAAAATACTCAATACAGATATTTTATAAAAATAATGGCTAGAAAGGTATAGTAAATCAAATATTTTTTTTATTGATTTAAGTATTTTATTTATGAACAACACATGCAAGAAAAATGCGTACAGTTATATAAAAATTGCATTGTTATAGTACATGCGATTTGGGTGTATAAATTTTTATAACCTTAATAAACAGTCTTATTAAAACATGTTTTTATAGCCGAAATAAAATAAGATTATATATAGATACTACTTTATGAGCAGTTAGCTCCAATAGCTTCTGTATATGGCCATCGCTAGCACCTTTTCATTTATTTTGGCCCCTTAATTTAGAAACTAATATACCCGTATTCTAGAATGGATGAAGTTTGAAAAAGCCAAAATTCTATAAAATTAGAAAATCCTGCAATGGATGAACTTTATAGAATTTTCCGCTGAACTACGTAAATTTCCTTATTTTTTTGTTGAATTCTTTTTATCTTAATAGGAGGTTTTTAAAATTTCTAATATGTACAGGGTATATTCATTATAAATTACCCACCTTTATCATCGTTATTATTGCCTATAGATAAAAAGTTTTAAATAGAAGTTGTGTGGTTATGACTGAATTTTGTTAAAATGCTATCAATAGTACAGTATCGTGCAGATTTCAGGGGATACAAAAAAATAATATGTTTTTTTAAATAGAATACCCTATATATTATTAAATTTTGGAATGATCCTTTGTTCCTGATTTAAAAAATATACTATATGTTACCCCTACCATATATCGGTTTTGAGTTATTAAACGTCGAATATCTTAGTTAAACTAGTTACTGTAAATATGGAAAAGTTAACATTATTTAAATGAGCTATGAAAATGACAACTATTATGTTTGATAAGTCACATTTCTTTAATGAAAAAAGCATATAGGGTGTTGTATCCAAATCGTCCAACACCATCAGAAAATATGTTCAAAAATATTTGGTGAAACGATTCAAATCGATATATCGATTTTTTTGCCCAGGCTTAACATATACAGAGTGTCGCAGATTTCCTGGAGCCACTCTTGCATATAAAAACTACTAATGCAATCTTTTTGAAATTTGAGTGGTTGATCACTGCCTGATCGAACTTATTGAAGTAGTAAAATTTGAGAATCATCATGGGCGTGGTTTTATCGAGGTAAACGTATGGACGTATTTTCCGAAAATTTGTATTAGCGATTTTTTAGAAAAAATCTAATCAGATATTCTTAAATCAGCACCTTTAAAAACCTCTTGCAAGATTTCATTGAAGTGAGTTCAAAGATTTGTTTGACAGGCCAACAAAAATATTTTTTTCAACGAAAAATAATTATTGTTATCTGCAAAACGGTTGCTCAAATGAAAAAAAATATATTCTTCATTTTTTTTCAGAACTGTATTATACTAGATTGTCTTTGGTTTTGACTTATTTTTTTTAATAATTTCGATTCCCCATTGTTTACAGTTTAAAATAATAAGTTACAATATTTTTTGCATTATTAAAAAAAATTATATTTATGCACAAAATCCAAATCAAACTAGTATAACGCTTTGCTCTGAACAACAGATGAAGAATAGTTTTTTTTCTGGTGATATTAGCCCATAAAAATTACACAGAGAGAAATTATAGAAATACGTTTATAGGTACGAGAAAACTGTATTAAATTTCAGACAATTTAATTACAATATCAGAACATCTGATAAGTTTTTAAATAACAAGTTCAACCTTTTGCAATTTATTAAAATGTGGATTATTCTATGAAACAATCCGCAATAAATCATTTGTTAATTTAAATAGTGGCAATAAGAGAGAAAATAGTAGAAAGCTAAGAAAATTATAATTTAACATTCTCACTTTACTAGAGAGAGTGATTTTGTAAAATTTAATGTTGATTTATCTTCTGCTTTAGCATAGCTTACTGTTCTCGCTGCATATCCATCTAGAAAAGTTTTACTTGCCATAAACTCGTAAATTAAAGTAATTGGTCAGGAATAATGTAATTGAGAAAACGCAACTTTTAGAAAGTTAGCATCTCTTGTAGTTGTGGAGGAAACAGGAAGTCCAAACTCAGTGTTGATTTGGATCTACAGGAACTGAAAAAAAGTAGTGAAATATAAACAATGGGCATTTTACAAAGCCTTTTTTTCTACAATTCCTCTCAAATGTCCCGATGTTTGCAAAAGCGCAATTTAAACTTTAGTAAATTTGCGCACATCTTGTTGGAAATACTTTTAAGTTAAATTTTACATCACTTCGACAAACATAAAAAAGGTCAAAATATAATTAAAAAAATTTGAAGTGAAACAATGATGGCGGAATCTAATTTAACAAATCTATATAATTAAGGTTAGTTTCTTGAGTACATTATCATGGGCGTGGGTGCCTTTTTTCGTTCAAGGAGATTGACATTTGCACATGGTAGTAGCAAAGGTAGTAGGCTACCTAAATCGACAGTAGGTGTAGGGGTGTTTTTTCATTTCTTTTTTTCGACATCTGCATCCCTTCACTAGTTATAAGGACTTTTTGGTTTTGTCAATTTATGCTTGACATATTTAACATCTTATCGATATTGTCTATAGTTATTTATTTGTGGCATCCTATAATGAATAAAATAGAAAAATCTATTCGATCTTTTAAAAGAATTTTTTAAAAAATTTCTCAGTTTTTGATCCAAAGGGACTTATACTTTTGCACAGGATAGTAGGCCACCAAAGTCGACAGGGGGGCTAGGGATATTTTTTTCATTTATTTGTTTGCTATCTACTTCCTTTCACAAGTTATAAGGACTTTTTGGTTTTGTCAGTATATACTTTACATATTTATAACATCTATTCGATCTTTTAAAGAATTGTTTTCAAAACTTTTTGGTTTTTTCGTTCAAAATGACTGAGACTTTTACAGAGGATAGTAGGCTCCCAAAGTCGACAGGGTGGATTTGGGGGTGCTTTTCCATTAATTTTTTTCGACATCTACATCCCTACACGAGATAAGAACCTTTTTGGTTTTGTCAATTTATGCTTTACATATTTAACATCTATTTGACCTTTTAAAGATTTCCTAAAATTTTTTTTGGTTTTGATTTTCCGGGGCATTGGTCTGCGGTCTGCAGATGTCACACCTTAATTGGCTTTTTAAATGGCAAAGAAGTAGACATTTCTACACAAGACATAAATGTGGAGTGTCTGAAAAAGTTCATATATTTAAAGTATGCATCAATTACATCTGTTGACGTTGAATGGTCCTTCTCACAATACAAATGGATTTTTAATGGCAGGCATGGGAGATTAACTCCGGAACATTTACAACAAATATTACGTTAGTTAAAAATACATCCTCCTCCACACACACACACACACACACACACACA